>JANIJG010018055.1:0-20980 GCA_024611175.1 Megaceryle torquata
TCTTACACCACCCCCTATCCCTCCCCCCCCCCCCCGACACACACACAAAGCGAATTTGTGTGAAATGGATTTGGGAGCATGATACCAAATCAGACTGGCTCTATGTTTTGAGAAGAAGCCAGTTAACTACTCAGATGGGGAATATAAGTGCAAAAAATACAGGAGGCATAGGAGAGGAAAATATCTACCAATAGAGGGAATGACTTACCAGAAGCTGTAAAGAAATGGAATATTTTAATTTAGTATTTTGTTAGGAAGATTTGGCAGTCTGATAGTACCAATATGTTGTATGAGATATAAGCAGTTGTTGCAGTGTTGCTGTAAGGAGAATAAGTACTATGATCCAGTCCTGCATTGAACTGGAGAAAATTGTCAGCTGGATTTTGTCTGTGTTTTCTTACCGTTGCTTTTGATCCCTTGCCCTGTGTCTGTTTCTTGGAGAAAGATTTGTGTTGTTCTGAAGAAGATAATCCCAATGAAAGAGCCATTATGCTAGTAGAACAAATATTTTGTTTAGTTTAATGTCTCAGAAGGTTATGGTACTATTATTTACCTTACCAAAATAATAATAGGACTAGATTTTAAAGGAGGATTTGTTTGGTTATTAAATTACTAAAATAGTGGTTTCCTTATTTGTCATCTTATTTTGTCCCTCTTTCAAAGTAAGTTGTAACTGTGACCATGCCAGTATTACCTTTCTCTAAGTAACACATTTTTCCCAAGATCTACAGTACTTAGCCAAAGGTGCCAATATAACTGGACACCTCTTACAAGGAGCTAGCATCCTTAACTGCTGATGACCTTGAAGTAGCAAAGTTTTTAGTGGAAGAAATCCCTTTATTTTGTAATGACAAATTACTAGAAAGAGATTTCTTTTTAATAGGCTTGTAGATTTTTAAAATATTATAGATGTCTTTTTCCTGGGTTTCATAATTTGTTCTGCACTAGTGGTTTTACTTTTGGTGTTTCAGTTTGGATTGCTTCCCATGCTGCTTCCCTCTTCTGAACAACTTACTGATGGCCATTTGGACACATGACATCATATTTACTGTAGCTGTAAATTCTGCTGTAAATTCTGTCAAACTCATCGTCTGTCAATCTCAGGTTTATCTTTGTAGATTAGTACAATGGCATATTTCAGAAGCAGAAATCTCATATGGACTGTCTGTTACTATATTTGATTGGCTAAAGTGTCAGAAAGCATGACTTTTTTCCCCTTTGAGATTGACTGCCATGCTTTCAAAGACCCATCTTTGTGTGAGAGTCCAGATTCATGGGTCTTGAATCATTTTTGCTGTTGCAGGTAGTTTTCTGACAAGTATTGTACCTCTGTCATTCCTTGTCTAGGCTTTATCAGAACTAAACTTGAAACTTTTCTCATAGTCCAGTTCTCCCACCTCAACTTTCTCTCTCTGTTTTGTTTCATTGCTTCCCCAATTCTGACTTGATGATCTTGACATTTATTTTTGAGCTTGTATAATCTGATTTAGTCACACTTAACCTTCTGGTGTGAAGTATAGGAGGGACAGATGAAGAACTGAGATCATGGCCTGCTCCTGCAGCTTTGAGTATGGTGAAGATAGCTGAGATTGCTGAGCTACAGGAGAAGGATATTGCTGCTGTGGCCAGGTTGGCTTTGGTATCCATAATATCCATGAAGCTCACCCAGTGTTTCTACACTGTGTTGTAGTCTGCATTATAGAAGCCCTGTGATAAAATTGAGCTTTTTGCTGGTAATAAAATAAGCCCAGGCCCATTAATTACTAGAAGACTTAAAAAAAATGTTTATATCTTATTGAAAGAGTATCAATTCTTCTGATAAATTATTTTCCATGTTAAGTTCCTGTTTTATTTTTATTCATTATGATAAGAATTGTGTCATAATTCAGTGTCTTCATTTCTAGAGCTTATCTAGCACTTGCCACCAAAACCCTTGTCCTATTTTTTTCCAGACATTTTCCTTGCCATGGCAATGATATGTGGTTTCCCAATCTCTCCCCTTCTTAGTCTAGCTAGAACATCACTATTAGTGGTGTTTTCTTTCTCTTTTCCTCTAACAATGTAATGGCAATTTTCCTTAACCTCACTGACTTATTTTCCATGTACAAACTATTCTCACTCATTTTCAACACACTGTAATTTCACTTAATCTCTGCCCTGCTTCTTGGTCTGCTAACTCTCCTTTCCTCTTTTTGGCTTTATACCACCATGTTTCTTGTTCTTGAAATAAGCTTTCGTGATCCCAACTGCCAAAAACATATATTGAATTATCATACTATGCCTCTGTTGAGCAGTCTTGATCTCAAGCATTTGAAATTGTATTAAAAATAATAAGAGATGTCTCCAACTGCAGTGATTTTGTAATGGATTTTGAAAATATGAATCAAGTGCAAGCTGTGGTGGCAGAACATAGAGAAGTGTTGCTTGAGTTGTGTTCTTCAGTGAAAAGGAACTAATTCTGAGTAGCATATGGAATGGTGTCTTAAATATCTGTACATCCAGCTGGTGGAATTTACTTTATTTTCATCTATCAGATTTCATGGTCGTACTTTTCTGGGTAAAATTTGGAAGAGCTTCTAGGCCGATGACTTGCCCATTATTACTTTTTCTGATCATTTCTAAGTTGTCTTCCATCGTAATAATTTTTCAGGCTGCTGTCAATGAATAAAGTAACTCATGATATTTTATGAAGACTATCAGTTACCAAGAATGAGAAGGTAGAATGTTCCTGTCCTAAAAGCAAAACAAAACAAAACAAACCAAAACAAACAAACATCAAACAAAAAACACAAAACCCAAAACAAACAAAAAAACGAACAAAAAACCAACCAAACAAACAAAAAACCAAAACAAAACACTTCAGTGAGTATTTAAGGCTAAAAAAGATACTGGTGTGTAACTTCAACTCAGAGATTTTATTGTAAAGACGGACTAGAACTGAAGAGGATGCAGACATACTTTAGGACAGGTAGGCAATGTCTTGTCCAGCAAAGGCACATACACTGTGCAGGCATGAGCAGTAATTTTTCTCCAGAACACTTTTCTGTGTTGCTTGGTGTTTGACTGTTTTAAGTTGACTTAATTACCATGGTTTTAAACTGCTAGCTCTCTTTGTACATATTGTTGTCAAACGTCCCCTCTCTCTCATTTTACTTTGTTTAGAGGGTGGGTGAAAATTTCTCTAGCACTTCAACCTGAGAGTAATGGTTGCATCTTAAAAATGGGACTCTCTTTAAGCATGGTACCTATTATACTTGGAGCATTACAGTTCAGATCTAAATAGATTTCTTTCACTTATTCACTTGCTGTTCTTTAGAATGCTTAACATTGTGGCATCCCTTGGTGCACAAAAGGCTTTCCCAGCTCACCTCCCAAGACATTGATGTCTGCTACCAAGACTATACCTTAAAAGATACCTTTACAGGCAAATACATCTCCCTGTTTGAGTGTCCTTCCTCAAACATCATTCTTGCATTAATTGCCTCTCTGCAGCTGACCTTACAATTGATCCTTAATGGCTACAAGAAGAAATATTGTGGTTGGAACTGAGAAACCATTACATGTTTGTGTCCAGATTTGGCACTGACAAACCAGGACTATCACTAGTATAAGCTCATTGATGTGGTTTTGTTCAGTTTTGTAAGCTGTTTGGGGAGTTCTGTTTGAGGTGACTTTTTCTGGATATTCTCTAGTAAAAAGTAAAGGTATTTGTTTTCACTGATTGTAAGTGTTACTCTAATTTTAGGTGAATTAGTTTTGTGTTGAATGCTTCCACATACGCTTCAATAAATGTAGTAGCAGCAATAGATCATTTGGAAACAGGACACCTTTCTGCTGAATTCTCCAGGAATCTTCTATCAGGTGTCTGACACGTCCTTAATCTGATGCTCAGGCTTGTCATTTGAATCAATAGTGCACTAGATAGGATGTCTTCAGCATGCAAGGCTATTGCTACAGAAGGTATTTTAAAAATAAATTCAGATCTTGCGGTCAGCCACAAACTCTGGGAGCACTAATCTTTCATTTGTCTCTCTCTTTGTCTGTAAGCAGTTAGTTAAATTGTTGATTAAAGAGAATTAGGTGAATCACCCTCAAGTCAAAATGGATATGTATAAACTACATAAGCATATTCTATTGCTTCCCACAAAATAACAGCTAATGTCAGCATTTTGTAAAATAAAAATTAATTTAACTTACTCATTAAAATTATTTAATTTCTTTGTAGAGTAGTTTAGAACCTTTTTTTTTACACATTCTGTTATTAATAACAATGAAGAATTCATGAAGAATGCTACCAATTTTATTAATGAGAAATGATTTCTACTGAAATATTAAGTGATTTATGTTATGAATATCATCTGTATATGTTCAGTCTTCTGATGGGAACATTTAAACATAAATATATATATACACAAAGGACACATACTTTCAGTGTTCTATTAGTATGGTATAGATTTGGGAAGACTTCAAAAAACACCAAGCTTGAATTGTTATTTTAACTGCCTACTGGAGAACTTTTCTCATAAACCAGAAATTGGTATGTAGCCTTGTAATTATTTCACACAGTGGTTTGTTATAGACTCTGTTTTAGGGGTTTTTTAAATATATTTAAATCAATTAAAAGACATGGGTGTATTTTGAGATAAAACAGCAGCTAAAATCATAACCAAAAATTTGGGGATGCTAAAAATGCTCAAAAATTAGTATATATGCTGCTTCCAGCTTTCTGTAAGGACATCACATAAATAAATTCATAGAGGGGTGCAATTAAGAAGTACAAGGCAGTAGTGACACAGTACTGCTGAGTTCCAGTGGCAAGTAGTTTACTTCCAGAATGAAACAGTACTGCACAAAGTTAGGATATTTAAAAAAAAAAAAAAAAAAAAAAAAGAGAGAGAGAGAGTTTTGACTGGATGGCTGTCATTCAGACAGGTATTATTTTAGGTAGAATTCTGTCACAGGTAATCCTGTTCTTTATAACAGTAATTTTTATTAGAATTTAAGTACAAGTCTTGACATAGCATATATCTAGAAGAATGGAAAATCATATGAAGTCTGTCTAAATGTATGTTTGTCTTCTTAAAGTAGAAGTTTATACAATTTAAAAAATTCTGGTTTTAAGCAGATTACGGAGAATTATTTTTTTTTTTTGTCATGCTGAAATGCTTTTGAGCAACCATCCTGTGTTATGTTTCTGGAAGAGAGGTGGAAAGTTTAGGAGGCATTAGGTAATGTATGTATAACTCAGCAATAAGAAACTTGGACATCTGCAAAATACCAGTTATATAAGGTATACAGATAATTACTAAAAATGAAAGAACATTATAAATATGGACATAAATCAAAACTTCAGTAGGATCTGAGAAGAATGTGAATATATGAAAATGCCATGTTTAAAAAGAAAGGTGTATAGTTCAGGGATAAATTTGCTTAGGTTTTTAACACTAGTTTTAGTTCAAGGCTGTTTAACTTAAAGCCATTAAAGTGAAGAAAATGAAGGTAGTATATATATTCTAGTACTTGTATTTTGGGGGAGGAGGGAGTCAGTACTTGCTACCAAATCTTTCAAATCACAGTATTTTTTGAAATACAGTATTTTTTTTAAAACTCAGTGTTTGATTGTTTATGAAGAGGTGGGCAGTGATCCTGTAAATATGGATGATGTCTCAGGTTTTCTCATAAATCTCCAGAGATTGTGTGTTGTGGGTACTTCTGCCTGAATTGCTTCAAAAGAACACTGCAGGAAACCAAGTTCAATAACAATAGAAGAGATCAACTGGAAATGAGAATGCTAATTGCATTTTCATCCTTGAAGTGTTTTTTACATGAAAGCCACTAATTTCTACAGTAGACCATAAAATTTAGAGCTGAAGAGCTGAGAACACTACACAGAAACAGCACATACAGACCACGAATAAAGGAGGTCAAAGGCTGTAAGATACAAACACCTATTTTCCTTCAACTTATGCTGGGAATTTTTACCTTGGCTTTAATAGCACTAGTTAGTTGTCTCCCCTATTGTATTCTTTGACTGTGTCCCAGTTGATAGTTCTGTCTATTCCTATGGAAACCAAGATATTGAAGCCAATCTTGCAAGAGGCTTTAGGGAGAAATGCTCCAAGTTCAGGCACAGCTTTTCTTTCAGTCAAAATGTCTGATAGTCAGAACTGGCCTCAAGTGCTGATGTTCTTGGCTGATCTGTTGCCTAAGATGCTTTGCCAGACAGATGAACGCATTCAGCTTGGAAACTGATATTTGATTTCTGTTCAGCTCTCTGAGAGGTTCTCCCCATTTGAGTGTTTTACTTTTGAGTCTAGGATGCTGCTAACAAAGTTGCTAAAAGGGTACTTTGTGAGATTAAACCCAATGTCAAAATCAGTGATGCTTTTGCCATGGTTGACTTGAAAGAATTATCAAAACATCGTGTGTTTAAATCTGGCAGTGGTTTGTTAGATAGAAGACATGGTATTATCCTTATCTACACAGAGGTAATAAATAGCTTACAGATTTATTTTTTTTTTTCCAAAGCTGTAGTTCTATGGATGACTATTAAGGGTTATGTCTAAACCAGTATTCCTAAAGATTTTGTTTTACTTAATTTTTCAGTTACATTTTTAATCAAGGAGTTAGCTGCTTAGTTTTGCTCAAATGATAACTATCTGAATATTTGATTTCAAG
Organism: Megaceryle torquata; assembly: GCA_024611175.1. Classification (NCBI taxonomy): domain Eukaryota; kingdom Metazoa; phylum Chordata; class Aves; order Coraciiformes; family Cerylidae; genus Megaceryle; species Megaceryle torquata. The sequence continues at coordinate 6,679 of JANIJG010018055.1, forward strand.
TTTTGACTGAAATTGTTCCAGATCTAGAAGAAATACTGGTTTAATCCCCCCCCCCCCCCGAATTACATTATTATATTTTATCTATCTGTTCAGAGATGGGCTGTTTCCATTCAACCCTGCAGTAGCTTTACTTTAGATGCATGTGGAGATCAAGTCTTCTGACTATTGTCTGCCAGCTGATTAGGGAGTGCAGAGAACAGGAAGGAGTAGTTTCTCTGCTGCCTCTGCTAGCTCTGTTTGCAATGTAGTTTGTATAGACTACATTGGTGAGTAGACTGTATGCAGAAAAAATTATTCTTACCCAGAGTACCAAGAGTATGTCCCAAAGGTTGAGGGGAGTATTTGAAAGGACTGAGAATGTCCTTATAACTGTTACATTTAATAGAAACACTTCAGTGTTCTGTAGGACTTTGCAATCAGATCAATGAATGCAATCACCTTACTTTAAAGTCATTAAATAATATGACTTTTTACCCTTGCTTTTGGTGTGGTTTCATTCAACAGTGCTTCTATTTTTGCACCTACTATTTTTTAATGAAGAATGATTAATCCAACTGATAAAATTTATGGATAAAATAGAACTTCCATATTCATGGCTTACATATCAAAATCACATTTGTTATGACAGAGATGGGGAAAAAGTTACTGGTAGTTTATCTGTGGTTCTACTTTTGTGTATTCTTGATACAGCATTTGAAATCTATGAACATTTAATAAAATTTAATAAATAAAATTAAATGCAATAACATTAAAACACATAAAAATTTTATAATTTATATATAAACTTTGTCATGAGCTTATTTGCTCAAATAAGAGTATTCTGTGTGTTGAACTTGTATGGCAATATAGCATATGATAACCAGAGAGACAACCTGCTATTTTGATGACGACTTTACTAATTTTAATTAGAAATTGAGGTTCTAAGTAGCTAAATTGGGGGGTTTGGGGGGGGGTTTTCAGAAACTGTTAAAAAATTTACTGATATTCAAGGAGTATAAGGGTGCAGTCATATATGTTCAAAGAGTAGTTCTTACAGGTGTTGTAAACAGGCAATAATAAGTCAGTTTCAGTGTATTAGAATTCAAGGTCTCACTATTTCATGCATATATTATTTTTCAAAACACAAGTGTTGTTAGTTTATAAATCTAATTCTAATTTAAATAATATATCTGTGCACTACTCTCTATTTTAATAACTCTTCTCCTGAAGAATTCTTGGCAGATTTCTGGCAGTTGGCTGATAATATAAGCATATAAAAATGTTCCTTTTGAGGTATGGATTTCAGTTGCTTTTGGAACACTATTCTGTTCCTATATATATCAAATTAGAAGTACGGTAGTCACAGCTTCTGTTTTTGTAAGTGCTTAGTTTGTTCCCTGAAAATCTACTAAAATTGGCAAGTTTTGGTGACAGCAAGTCCTTCATATGCTCCGTGTCATTCTAAGTTATTTCTGATGTTCTGAGAATTTGCTGTTTCTCAAAGGGATACTAATGGATGAAACAACCTCTAAAGAAATCAGATGCACAGCCCCTTTTCTTACCAAAGTTACTGAAATTCTTGTGATTTGAAAATTTGTGACCCAGTTGGTCTGTGGGGTGAAGCATCTTCCCTTCAGCTCCTACTCGCTGGAAAGAGAGAGCGTGTGTATATAGTAAGATTATCTTCTGTAAGATTGAGTAGGTCAAAGACAGCAGTTTCTACTCTGTGAACATAAGGAGGTTAAATTCAGTTGCCGTTTTTGTTTTAAAGGGAAAGCTCATGGATATGTTTATCTTTTAAAGGCTTAGCAATTAAGGAGTTCAAGGGTTTTGAATTTCACTGCTTCTTGAAAGCATCCAAGAGCAAAGAGCTGCTTTCAACTTTGGCTGTAGCATCTGTGTTACAATTAGCAAAGTGTGCGACTGTAGTGCGAAGTGGCTGCTATAGTCTGCCTGGGTTTTAAGCTAAAACCTCAATGACTTTCACATTGTTCGCATGTTCTCCAAGTGAGTGTCTGAGTGCACAATGAAATTTATTATTTGCCGATGTATAGGTTTATGCTGGCTTTAGAAAATCACATCACTATCAAAAAGGTATAGACAATTTTGTTTTTCACACATTAGCAATGATTACATCTTAACTCCAACTTTTAAGGAGTGATGGGTTTAAAAGGTTTAAAATCTAACCTGTTAAAAAAATCATAGAAATTAATTTAATTTGTTTGTTTGTTATCTTAGAATAAAAGCTAGTATATTTGGGATAGAATGTGCTTCTGTGGAAGAAGAGTCAGTGGCCTGGTATGCTAAATTTCCCTGAACCTTTCCAGTTCTCTTCCTGCCCCAAACTGATTCTAAACCAAAAGAACAGTGCATGTGAGTGAATATGGTAATAATCTGTGATATAATTTGTTTTCCTGCTCTCAAGTTGTTGTTACATATCCTGCTATACTTTCTTAGATGTGATTTAGGATATTTAAAAGTAAAATTAAAATATGAATAATATTTAAAGACATTAAAACTATAATCAGTGACCATACTACGATTGGCGTAGTATTAGAAAAGCAGACCTGATTTATCTTTGCAATTAATTCAACTGTAATAATTTTGTAGTGTTCTGTTTATAAAAGAGTAAAAGTAACTGAATTATATATTATATTTCTCTGAAGAAGAGTTACCATTGTTATATAGTCTCTCTTTTCACAAAAGAATACTGAGAAAATTGTACTAAAACATCTTATGTAATTGCTGCTCAATTAATAATGAATATATTTCAAAAATCAAAATTTAATAAGCTAATAAATTATTAAACCGTGGTGGGATATATAATTATCACAAGTCTGAAATCCCTACTGTCATGGATGGTGGACTTACAGCACTGTTACTCCTTCTCTGTTGTCTTTGAACACACCCCTTTAAACAGGCTGACCTTCACCATTCTGGGTTTGGGGTAGTTTTATTTTCCTACTTGCCTGCAGTTGCTGACCAGACTTTGTTACTGCAGCTCCCTCTCTCGGGGCTGTGGTCAATGCCTGATTGTGATAAATCTCATCTTAATGGTATAGAAAAAGCAACAAGGAGCAAAAGAGTTTTAATCAATGAAATGTTCTTTGGGAATCATAACATTATGAAATTTTGAGCAATCAGTAATATTTTTGCACACTGGTAAATAATGTTTTAAATTGGAAGAAAAGTAACCAAGAGAAGTAGCCTATTTTGTTCCCCTCAGTAGTTTAAAATTAGTTCCTAAATGATAAATATGGAAATATAAACAGAAAATTGGGTGAAATGTTCACGATGTTGTCAGCAGTAGATTCTTCAAGACTAACTGGATATTTTGCTAGCTGATTTCCTAGAAATAAATTCAATAAATTACCTTTTTAGGTCTGTATGAAAATATTGACTAGGTGGAAAACTGCAAGGTAAATAGGAAACTAGGACACAAAATGTAAGGGTATGGTAATGAATTTGATAATGAACTGGAAAACAAATGTAGTTGAAATATGAACTGTTAGATCCGGAGTATATTCCAATTGCTCAACAGTTGCACTTGAATTAGTCAATATCTTTCATTAACAAACTTAACATCACAATTAGTACGTTTTTTAAAGATACTTCAGAGTGACACAAGATTAGGTGTTACTGCCAGGCAAAGACAGGATTTGGAATGTCTGGGATACCAGAAGTATGAGACTACTGAAAGTAATTGAAATGTTTGGAAATATGATAGACCAAAATGCAAGGTGTGTGTGAGGGTGAGAGGGCAGAACAATTTAATCTACGTAATATGAGTTTATTATTTGAAAATGGCTGAGAAGGACATCAATGTGCTAATTGATGGGAGAATTTACTTAACTGATGAGAGAAATGCAGTTTTTTTGTGTATCTGACAATATGCTTGTACCTAGCAATGACCGAGTATCGTTGCCATTCAGTAGGCTGCTTGGTGGCACCTCTTCTGCTATACTCTGTAATCTTCGCTTGCTTGTGCTTGAAACAAATGAATTCAAACTAGAAGTACAGACAGCTGTTGATATGTGGGGGGAATGTAAGGTTTATCTGTTGCTATGGAGATAAAAAGACCAATTTTTTTTAGGTTTTAAAACCTGTGCTGTACTTCCGTGGGTAGAAGGAGTGAAGTGTGTGTAAAACAACAAACAAAACCTAAAAAAAACCAATCCAAAGCTCAGAGAAATGGGGGAAAAAAATCCGAAACACCATAATTCCACTTAAAAGAAATCTCTAGGAATTTAAAAAATATAATTAGATGTTCTTACTCTCTATGGTGCTGGAGGGTTGGATTTTGAAGTCTTGAAGGTCAATTTTAACCTTCGGTTCTAATTTGTGGTTTATTTGTAAATATTTTTGGGGCTTTCTGTTGTGCTGGAAGCATATGTCCTGACTGCACCTTCAGTGCTTAGGACTGTCAGCAGTGAAGAGCCCTTAAAAATCACCTCCTCTATAAGGATCACTTTTAATTTGTTTTATGTTCTTTTGGTCCATCTGTTCCCACTACTGGGAAGGCAGGTATGTAATTCTGAGTTGGAGCTAAAGCAGCATCTTTACCGTTTAACAGCTTGCTGTTCTTTTCAGTGCCTTCTGCTGTTTTTACCAGGAGATTATGTAGAATGCTGGGTCGTAGTCTTCCTAGTTCTCTAGCAACCCTTACAGGCAACTAAATCTTTACAAGCCTATTGGAGGTGTTCTGAACGCCAAGTGTAGCTGTGGTATAACAGTCAGTAGTGTCAGCTCATCTGCGCGACATTATAAATTATTACAAATTGGTCTTTCAAATCATCTTAAATATTTCACATGAATTAAATTGTTATGCTTTTTGAAAATGTGGTCTCAGCACTGAGTAGGGAAATAAGCAATATTTCTATATGTATTGGCCCCTTTTAACCTACTGATGACAAGTTGATGGTGGCCTTTCTGTGGATGTGCTTTTGATGCTTGGAGAAGTGCACGTATTCCTCTGACTCTTAGCCTTATCTTGGACAGCTTATTTTCTCGCCTTATCTTGGACAGCTCAGTTTCTCCCTTTATAAAATGATGTTATATTTATCTACCTATGTAATATGTTTTTAAAATACAAAGATGAAAAGTACAACCTTAGACGTATATCCACACTACAGGGTAGAAGTGATTGGTTAGAAGCACATGGTTACATAATGACCAAGTTAATTCACCAAGAAACAGTAGGATGAGGCAGGAAATAAATTTTCACAGCTCTGTTGCACATCAGCAGAATGTTTCCAGAACCCAGTGAACTCTTTAAAGCATGTCTCTGAAATACTCTAAAGTTTGCTATGGAAAATACTTAAGTGTCATCCATCATTATATGCCCAGGAGAATTTTATTTGGGATTCTGTAAAACCTTCCTGATTGCTGGTGCATAGTAAATAGCAGTCTGGACTACAGTGAAACTGAGATGCTGTCATTCATTTAGGATTGTGATAAACCAGCTCTATTTTCCCCCTTCCCTTTATCCTTCCCATTTCTTCTAGAATGACACCTGGTACAGGAGAGGTATATTGATTTTACTGAGGCGTTAGCCATATAAAATAGAAGCAATATAAGGAGAAAGAATATTAACAGATTAAGAAGGTTGGTTCCTGTTCTATTAGTAAGGGTGCTTGTCTTTTGGTATTATCTGTAGTTTGGAAAAGTGTTTGGACCCTTACCTACTTAATGACTATCCAGGTGAAACAATTTCAATGTGTGCCCACTTGGTATTAAGATCATAGAATCATAGAATGGTTTGGTCTGGAAGGGACCTTAAAGACCATCTAGTTCCAACCCCCTTGCCATGGATGATAATATCTTCTCCATTTCAGATGGTGTTTTATTTTACATGACAACAGTCCAGGTTTTTATGTTTACATATTTCATGTTATGTTATTTAAGTGTTCCTGTTGCTGTTACAGACTTTGATTTCAGTTCACAGAAAGAAAAATGTATATATCTTACGGGAACTGTGCTCAGTTTCTTTCAGTTCTGAATCAGAAAAGCATTGGATTTTAGCCAGCTAAGAGGAGAGGAATAAGATGCTCCTAGTAAATATTAATTGCAGTTGTTGTTTTTCTGTCTTCTGATAGCTAAGCAGTGATCTCAGCTGCCACTGGTGGCATTGCCAAGCTTCTGCCATATGTAGCAGACCACTGTACATGACCTCTCTGCTGACAAGTTAAGCTCTCTGGGTCTCAGGGGAACACGCATGATATCTCTCAGTTGAGGAGAGAATATCCTGTCACCTGTTAAGGAGGTTAACAATGCTAAGTGTATGCTAAGTAATTTCTGGAAGGATTTTGCTTACATGAAGAATAAAACCTTTCCCAAGAAACAAGATTAACTACAGCAATTTGTTGTTAGCTCTGCGGTAGTCTAATATTCAGGTTGTTAACAGTGTGTCTTGGAATGTATTAAATTATCTACATGTATTGAAATGGTAAATTAAAAACAAGCGTTAACAGCTCTGAATCTTTTTTTTTTTTGCTGTGGGATATCACGTGGGGATGAAAAATGCCAGGCCCTTCTTTCATTTTGGGTGTTGGAATATTTGCACAGCTGTATTTTTATGATAGCATTTTCTCTGTTAGGTTGGTTGGTCTATTGTGCTGTTATCAGAGAGACAGCTTGTAGAAGCGGGTAACATTACTTAAACCTTCCCAACAGTAATACAAATTATGATTGCTCTGAACATTGCAGTGCAATTGAACTGCTCTGGACAGTTGACCAGTATGAACCTGTGTCTGCCCATTTGTTTGGGGGAAGGCTGAAACATGGCCAAGAAGGGCTTTAGATGTTAGGAGAGGCTTCACAGTGATGCTGTGTCCCTCTCTTTCCCTGTACCCATATGTCCGTGTTAGGTTCACATGCTGGATCGTCTGTTCTCCTGTAGTTTGCTATGGAAGAAAAGAACTGCCACGGATCCAAGGAAAGGAAAAGTTCTTTCCCTGATCTTCCCACTGCTAAGTGAAGGTACCGTGTGCCAAGTTCTGAGGAAGTGTTTGAAACGGAGGCACAGGACGACTGGGCAACTTACGGTGTGTCTGTGCTGGGCTGTATAGAGTGGCATGATGTGAAGCGTGAGGCTAATGTCTTTAGTGCCTTGGCCATACAGCCGTCAGGAGTCTCAGTATCAACCTACGATTAGAATCATAACAACACTCTTATCAGTACAGAGCTCATTTTTTAATCCAGTCTTTCACTTAGGTAACCGTATGGGGTAGATTGACCTTGGCTGGTTGCCACATGCTCAATCAGCTGCTCTCTCACTTCCCATCCTCAACAGGCAAGAGAGAGAAAGTAGGTGGAAAAAGCTGCTTTAAATGGATGAAGAAATAAACACAGTATCTTGTAGGCCAGAAAAGTGGGTAAAAAAGAGCTTACTGGAAGTTTTCTGCTGGAACCTGTTCCTGGCAATAGAGTCATATAGAATTTGAAATTTTGGGGATAACTTTTTCAGTTTCAGGGATAATCTGTATTCTGGCAAATTCACTAATTCCAACTAAGATGTTTCTTCCATCGGTCTTTATTGAAACATTCAGGAAAGTTTTTCTGACTGCTTAGAAGCTAATTTGGGGTCCAGAACTTTCTTCAAAGTCATTACTTGATGGCAGAGCAATGACTGTTTATTGAACTATTTTTTTTCCTTTGTCATTAATACAAATGGTATTGTTTTCTAATAAGTGAAAAGAACGCTGCAACATTCATGGTATTACTAAAGAAAAGAACAGCAATCAGAATTAAGAGCATGAATAAAGTCATTACAAGTAAGTAATGGAAGTGCAGGTGTTTTCTGGGGAGGTTAAAAAGAAAAAAATCTTAAATAATGTGGAAAAAGCAGAATCTTTTATATTTCAGAATTAGGTGATTCATTACAGATTCATTTCCTAAGGAGAGGGATTTCTTGGTGGCTAAGTATGCAACAGAATAATACAGTAGTAACTGGTGGAAAACTATGTAACAGCAAAAATAAAATACAGTATAGGGAAAGAAACTAATAATAAAAATACACATTTCCTTAGTTTTAGGTATAGTTTTAACTTGGGCTCTTCTTTTCATCTGAATTTATTCAAAGAGCACACTATACTTGTAAATCTCCAGTAAGTATCCATCAACAAAAGAAATTTTTTTTTTTTTTTTTCATGTGTATGCATATACATTGAGCAGGACATACTGAAACTAAACAAAATGCGTTATCCTCTGTGATGGAGACAAGCAGCTATATCTCTTCCAAGACTAATATTCTCTCAAGCTGTTGAGTGTTGTCTTCTCCCAGCCTAATTCCCAACCACATTATGATACATTGCAATTTTTTTTTTCTATTTTTTTTTCTTTTTAATGAGTTTTGCAAGTTTTTCTTGTAAAATAAAGTGGCAGTAAGGAGGAGTTTTCTCATCCCTAACTCAGTCCCAAACTTATCAGGCATTCAATTTGAGTAGCTGTGCAGACATTATGCTGTTCAGTATCTGTTCTTCAGTGTATGTCTTGATGTGTGTCTATGTACTAAAGGGACAAAATCCTGAGGCTGTGCTTTCTCTGGCACCCAGCAGAAGAAAGCCAGTCACTACTCACTGTAAACGCTGTTGAAGAGTACAGTAGTCATGCTGTCTCTGACAAGAGAAGTTTGCATTTTCAGGCAGGTTTGTGGCAAGGTTTTTGGCAGACTCCTCTTGTAGGCTTCCATTGAAGAGCAAGGACCGGTGACAATAACCTGTAGAAGTAGGAGGAGATTATTTTGTTTGGGCTTGTTCATGATTTACTTTCCCTGTTTTGTATTTTAAATGTAAAATAATGTAGCAGGAGGAAAAAAAAAATCATATTCATTTATTCTATGTGTACTTGGTGAAATCCATTCTGCCCACACATAACAAGTCAAGGTCGACTATACCTTAAACCACTACAGCTTCTTCATGATTGGATGATTATATTTTTTATTTTTGACTGACTTCTTCAATGATTTGAGAAATAAAACTGGATTGGTTTTTTTGGGGTCCCCACTCAATTATTAGTCACAGGAGCATTTCTATGTTATTTCTTTTGAAAATCTAATAAATCCAGATTGGTAAGTATTTTAAATGTGTTGCAAAGCTACCTGTCCCATCCATTTATCATGCATATAGTAGATCAAAACTCATATACAATTCCCTATTGTAAGAAGTAATCACTTTTCCAAAGATTTGTTATTCAGATTAATACATTTTATCTTTCTGAATCATTCTCTGTTATTCTTCTTACTTTCATTTTGAAAATTGTAATCTTTCTTTGTATTTAGCTTTATTCCTCATCTAATAACAGTCTACCTTGCTGAAGCCAGCATGTAATGGTCATATCTGAAATTTTATGTGACATTTATTGAGGTTAAACTGTCAGGAAGCTCTGACAGTATTGCAGAATTTTTGGTATTACTGAACCCTGTCTTACACACTCTGCTAACGGAAGTTATGTATCTAATACCAAGCAGCAAAACAGGCTGAAAAATGAAGAGGTAATGTTTTTCAAAAACAAACAAACAAAAATTATTAGATGTTTCCAAAGCTTAGAGCTGGTTTGGTACCTTTCTGGGTTTTTTTGGCACTGTAGTACAATATTAAATAGATCTAAACAGTATCATCATTTGATTTGATAAACTGGAATAAGTTTCTGCTCTCTTTCTTTCCTCAGGGAAATTACCGCTTCATGAAACTTTTACTGGCTCGTAGAGGTAACTGGATGCAGAAGGACTTAGAGGATATGACACCATTACATTTAACTACACGTCACAAAAGCCCAAAATGTTTAGCTTTGTTGCTAAAACATATGGCACCTGGAGAAGTGGATACCCAGGACAGAAACAAGGTAAAAATACTGCTTATTTTAAGACAGCACTTGTAGCAACCTTCGAAATTAGTGTTACATGAAACAGTTGTGCATGAAAAGTTATTTCAGTCATAACAAACATTTACTTATTCTTCAAAGTAGTGACTAACACTGGTATTATAACAATCACCTTTAGAAATATTAAAGTATATATAAATATTTAAATATTTATAAGTCCATTTAATTTACATTCTTGTTGACAGCACATAGAATAGTAAAGGATTCAGAACCCACTGTTTTTAAGGGAAATTGGGAAAATTCTACATTTAGACTCATTTGAGAAGAGTCTTTAGAAAACTTTGTGCAAAACGCCTTCAAAGTATTTGTCAATATCAAAGGTGAGTTTAAAAAAAAACCGAACAACAACAACAACAAAAAAAAAAACCAAAACAAACAACCAAAGGAAATTCCTTTGGTGTTGAGCTGAATGCAGGTTTGCTGTTGGCAGACATCCTTCCTAACGCTGGGTGATAGATTTCACCCTTCACCAGGACCACTAAAATGGTGGTGCTATTGGCACAGCTGTCCATAGATCTGGCAAGCAGCCAACTGCCCATCCAGACAGATGGAGAAAAGAGGTTGAAAAAGCTCATGGGTTGAGATAGAGACAGGAAGATTGATCACCAGTCACAGGCAAACCAGACTCGACTTAAAGAAAATGAGTTTCACTTGTCACTTAAAATAGTTTTGTATAGTGAGAAACAGAGACAAAATTAGAACACCTACAAACCACCACCCCTGCCTGTTTTCCTGGGCTCAACTTTACTCCTTCACTTGCATCCAGAAGGATGATCCAAAGGTAAAAATATCTATTGGCTAAATCTACCTGGTCAACTGTCCTTTTTTCTGTATCTTTGTATGTTAAAAGGGTAATTTTTAGGGTCTCCTAGTCATCCATGACTTTTTGGCCTGAGGTTGAATATGATGCCATTTGTGGAGAAGATTTTTCTAACAGGGACAAGAAAAAGTATGAAGGGTTTTTTTTGCTGTTGCTTTTATTATTGTCATCATAAAATGGACCAATTGACAGCAGGTCTGCTATCAGTGCATATGCACTGTTGCTTACATGAGTGCATCGTTTAGTGAGAGGGATGTGATGATGAAGTTGATTGACATTCTGGCATGAGACTTTGATTTGAAGCAGAGCACCAGTTAGTCACTTTGACATTTGTTTTGTGAAACTGCAGACTTCCTTGGGTAAAAATGTAATCTTAACATCTTCAGAGCTTTACATTATGATCTTCTTAGAATAAAGTCCTTCAGAGTAATTTTCTGCATCTGTAGTGACAAGAGTTGCTTGAAAGGTCAGGGAATCTCCAGGTGACTTCTGAATATATACTGTTTTGTCATGAATTGTCTTGTGTCCCTTTGCAAAGTCAAGTTATGCTCTACCACATCAATAAAATACTAGCCTGCTTCAGAAACACACTGACTTCTCAGAGCCTCAGGAAATAATCTGCTGATGTAAGACTATCATTAAAATGATCAGCCAGAAGAGATGATGGATCTTAGAAGGAAAGTGGTACAGTTTTTAAACCAACTGATTTTATTAGTAGTCTTTATACAGAGCGCTACTGCTAGTCCAGAGTAAGAGCACACTAACCCATTTTAAAAGAATAAATACTTTTTTAATAGATAGTAACTGTTTTTTGAGATGCTCAGATTAGTGTCACTCTTATTCGAGTGTTTAGTAATGTTTGCTTTAAAACTGATGTGAAACAGTTGCCTCCATTAGCATTCCTAGTAGGTATGAGGAGACACAGGACTTTTACACAGTCCTGACAGACATTCTAGGTAAAAGATTTCTCGTGTTTCCACATACATTTTGAACAAAGCAGACTCATCCCTCCTGTTGGAATGATGTGTGTTCTGTCTGGGAGGTGAACACATTGCCTTTAGTAGGACAATTTCTAGTAATTATTACAGATCTGTTAATCTGAGAATATCTGGTTTAAGTTTCTTGTGCCTGAGTAGTTTCTGTACCCTGAAATCTGAAAGAGACCTCTTTCAAAGAACACAGAGATATGAACGTCCCATAACCCAAATTTTTTTCTGCCAGGATATAGTAACAAAAAGTGAGACATTATGAATGTAGATAGCAAAAAGAACACCAAAAGCCAATCATATAGCTAGCACTGGGAAGTTAGGCATGGTATTGAATACAACTGGAACTGTTATTGATGATGGAGGCTTTTTAAGCATTGAGCAGAAGGGTCTCTTTCTTACAGTTTGTAAGTGATCTTGAAACTGGTTCAAGAACTTTCCCCACTAGGCACTAAACTACCACTGATTCAAATGTGAGTGCCCTGATTGAGTGTATTTGGATCAACTGATAATAAATGTACCAGTATACAAGGCTGGTCTTAGTGTAAATCATCTTTCCCCATCTCATTTAGTGCATTTTCATTCTACCACAAGAGGACATAGTAAGAAAAGGAGATGAGACTTTCTGGTGATGTAACTGTTTAAACTCTGAAATCCTCATCTGATTTTATCATCTAGGAAGCAGGATAAGAGAGCTGGAAGCCCAGTTTCCAACAAACGTTTATTCTGTCCTTTCTGGACAATGGGGTGGAGCCAGCCTGTGCCCTAGCAATCAGCTGTTTGCCTTCCAGGGTATTCTAACGTGTATCATGGAAACCCTGGCTATAACTACAGCAGTCATTCTAGAGAGGTCATGCTGACTTCCTGACCATGTTAATTAACAAAGGTGTATGGAAAACAGCCAAAACCTTTTAGGAATCTTGCCTGCTGTTTAGCAGATTTCCCAGGCAATATTAAAGCATTGCCAGCTTACCCACAACACGTAGACCACTTTTATTCCCATTTGTGTCATAAGTAGTCACAGTAGCAAAGATGGAATTCAGGTTGATGAAAGGAGGGCTCAGGGACAAGTCCAAGAGATTTGACCCTGTTGGGCACATAGCTTATATTCATTTCCCTTACTGCAACTGTGCACATCAAGATTGTCATACAGTTCCTGAACGTGAGAGAGAACAACTGTCTTTTACATCTAATTTCATCAAGACACTGAAAACCATGTTACAGGTCAGAGAAGCCAATAAACCAAGGCTACACTGGTCTCCTGGTAGTCAAAAGGTCTTGCTTCTATTGCATCTGTCGGTTTCTAGGGATACTGGTCAGCTCCACTTAAGAAATAACATATGTTAACTTACTACAAATTTCTACTGCTGTAAGTTGTTTTTTTTTCAATTCAGATCCCAGGGGGCTGTGATGGTTTGAACACACTTTATGGTGCTAGGCTGTACGTCATTTGTGGTGTCAGTTATCACACCTACCCTTGCAGCCCCTCCAGTTACGTCTTAGAATGAGCTATTTTTCAGGGAACTACCAAGTAGACAAAAATGTTGTACTATCATATTATGTTACCATGGCACTAAATTAACAGCTTAAAGCAACAAACACAAAAAACAGGCTCATATTTTTACCTTCCTCCTTCACAGAGATGTTAAGGATATGATAGCGAACTCTTACATTCTACCTCAGTGTTCAAAGATGTTAATCCAGGGTATCGTAAGCATACACAAAAATACCCTGCAGCAGATGTTTCTCTCAGTTTTCATATCAAAGTGCCATGTGATATTTTGCAAGGGTGACCGAGGAAGATAAATAAAATGCTTGTTAATGTAGCAATATTTTGCTGTTTAAAAACACTCCAGACATTGATTTGCTTATGTAATTATGAACATAAATAATGTCCCTAAAAAGCCACTGGCACTCAGGAATTGGCAATAGGAGCATGGGTTGTCTTTAGGTTATCCACAGAGGTTGTAGAGTCTCTAGCTGTAGTGATAATTAAAAATCAGACTGGACAGTGTCCTGATCAACCTGTTCTAGTTGACCATACTTTGAGCGCATGAGTTGGACTAGGTGATCTCATTCATTCTGTGAAAATATAGTTAAATCATAATTTCAGATTCTAAACAACTTTAATTTTCATCTTGTATTTGTTTTTCAATATGTAAAACTTGTGAATATTGTGTTCCAGCAAACTGCATTGCATTGGAGTGCCTACTACAATAACCCAGAGCATGTGAAACTTCTCATAAAGCATGATTCAAATATCGGAATTCCTGATATTGAAGGAAAAATCCCTCTTCACTGGGCAGCTAACAACAAGGACCCTAGTGCAATTCACACAGTGAAATGTATTCTGGTAAGAAAGTCTATGATCTATACGTATAACACTTTCTATATTTATTACTTTGTTGGAAATATTATTTATTCTCTTGAAATTTTTGTTTTCATCCACTGGCTCTTTGAAATAATTTGCTTTCCCTAAATTATAGAATTTTCTAAGAAATCATCTGAAACAGTTTTATTCTCTTGAAAGGTTTTTTCTGAGTTCCATGGGTGAATATCTTTGCTCTAACTCATGGACTATATATATTGGGGGGGGGGGGGGGGGGGGGGGGGCAGGGGAAGGAAGGGGTTGCAAGTT
>JANIJG010018055.1:21080-36148 GCA_024611175.1 Megaceryle torquata
GGAGGAGGGAGGGAGAGAGGAAGGAAGGGGTTGCAAGTTTCCCCAGTGAAGATGACCAGTCATATAACTCATATCAGTTGCATTTTGCAAACTTTGATTTTTTTGCTGTGTGCCTTTTCTTCATTATTTGTAAGTTTGTTTCTAGTTAACTGTACTGAAAAGTCTAATTTAATTTGGTTTTTTTAGTCAGAATTTTGGGAAATATATGCTTGAATATCAGTCAGCCCACGATCTGTTTATTGAGAGACTTTAAAACATTTTTGTATACCAGATTTAATAATTTTCCCTTCATGACATATTTTCTCTTTCTGCATTATTTCAGTTTAATTTTCCAGCAGTTATAATGAGTACAGTGAAATCATGTGCTCAGTTTGATTTTTACCTTGGTTTTTATTCTCTGGAAATCTCTGAACTTCACTAACATGGAAAGATACAGAAGTCTTAACAGATTTTTTTTTTTCTTACATATTACAACAATCTCTGTATATCTTTGTCTTTCAAAGGTCTTTCAGAACCAGACACATATTGATTGTAAGCTAACCACAATGACTTATGTCTGTTTACCTGATTAGCTTGCAAGTTGAGAACTTGAATGGCATATAAAAATTTGCTTTGCTTTTCTCCAAATCACATTGATAATCTTATAGTTACTGATACAATTTTTTTTATTATAAGAATAGTTTTTGAGAAGTTTCCAGTGATTTTATTTATCTTTACTCAAGATATTTGTAATCTGAACTCACTTGTGAAATAAGTTGTCAGAAACAAAATTTGTCATGAAGTTTTAGTTTGTATATACCATCTACTTTTCTGCTACACTAGAGAAATATATTATAGGTAAGGATGACTGTATTCAAATATAGGATTTTTGAAACATTAGGTAGTCAAGGTAAATGTTATTAAAAGTTGTGGTGGGTTGGCCTCAGCCAACAGCCTAATACCTCCACAGCCACTTGCTCATTCCCCTCTTGTGAGACTGGGAGAAAATAGAAGGAAGGTAAGAAGACTTGTGGATGAAGATAATGGAAGTTTAGTATGGAAAACCAAAACTGCGTGCCAAAAAAAGGGAATATATTTGCTACTTCCCATCCGCAGGCACTAGCCACTCCCAGGAAAGTAGAAAAAGGGCTTTAGCATGCTTCATTGTGCGTGGGAAGGCAAATGGTGTAGCCATGAGCATCACCACTGCCTCCTTTTCACAAGCTTTTTTTACTGAGCATGATGTTAGCTGGTACAGAATATACCTTGGGTCAATTCAGGTCTGCCATCCCAGATGGGTCCCCTTCCAATTTCTTGCCTACCCCAGCCCACTTGCTGTGGGGAACAGGGGAACAGGGCAAACACTATTCACTAACCGTCAAAACATGGGTGTGTTATTGACAGTTTTAATCACAAATACAAAGCCCGGGACTGTACCTACTGCTTCAAGGCAAATTAACTCCACCCAAGCTAGATGCACTACAAAAGGTCAAAAATACCTATCACCTTACTGAAGGTGTTCTCAAAGATTCTCTTTAGGTAATACAGAATCATGATCACCTACAGGTCTTTCGGTTCTTCTTTTAAATGTCAAAAAAAGGGAAAAAGTATATTCTTGATTCCAAATAGGCTTTTTCATGCATCAACTAAACTTTATATTCCAAATAGTTCTACCTATGTATAGTTATTGATGGAATGAGATAATAACAAGTTTAAATGAAAAAGTAATATAGCTTACAGAATATACTGTAAAAATTGATGATACAGAAACATCCTTACTAGGTAATCAATCTGTTGATTGGATCTGTTGTTGAGTATAAATACCTTTTTTTGTTGATGGTAGTGCCTTCGAGTTTAATTGCTCAGTAAGATCTTATCTTCTCTAAACAGAAGTGTTGTTCTTACTTGTCTTGATAGATATCTACCTAGCAGAGCTTCACAATCTTCTCCTCTTAGGTATTTTTTGCCATATTACCCAGTTCCAGATCTGTTGCCCAAGCATCACCTTTGATTCTCATTCCTCTCCTGGCCTTCACATATAGGTTAACTTTATAGTTTTTCACACTCTTTCTGTATGCTATTTCTAAGCTATCTAGCCATACCTTTAAAATTTCTGTCACGTTGTGCCCTAACTTTCCTAACTGCATTTCTAAGTTCACAAGAATATTGTCTTGTAGTGACAGCAGTGCAAAAAACTCTGGGTTGCTGTTGCCTCTCCATTTTTAAAATCCTATCTAATACAAACCAGTTGTCTTCATTTCATGATAGAGAGCTCTAAGCTGGTAAGCCATGTGTCATGGCTCAGATGGAGAACACTGGAAGAATTCCCTAGAAAATTATTTTTGTGTAGTGTCCTACTCAAAATTCTCTGGTGCTACTTTAGAAAAACATGGTAGAAGTTAAGCTGCTGGTTTTATTGATACCATGGTCTGTGACACTGAAAAGCACTGTCTTGTTTTTCTGTGCTCTGCTGTCTGCACGTGTCCATTTCTTGTCTTATGTTTAAAAAATCATAAAATTAAGAGTCATCTTTTTGTTGGATATTTGTACAGTACTTGGCCTATTGAGATTGTCAAAACAAACAGTAATTGAAAGAGCTCAGCTGAATGCTGAAGTAATAGGTTGGGTTTGCAGGGGTGGCAGTTATGCACAAATGGATTATATCTAATATTGAGATCCATGAAAAACAGTGAAAATGGAACTCATGACACATTTAGAAAGTAAACATATGAAGTAGAGAGAAACTCTAATCTGGAGATCCTCTCATAATCAACTTCCTTTTCCAACTTTCCAGCTTCAGCAGTGCTTGGTTACATGAAAAATGTTGGGAAGATTTAAGGAGAAAAGGACAAAATAAGGTTCCATTAATATGATGGAAGCAACTGCTTAGTACTCTCTGTCTATTTTGTATCTCTTTATTTATTCTTCATGGTAAGAGACGTGACATTTATTTATACAACACTTTCCATTATTGCCTACAATTCCATTGTTCTAATTGCTGCAGAAAAATGCATAGCTGCTGTTTCCTCTGTGTGTTGTGCTTAAAATAATAATGTAGTTTGACAGTTTAATTATAGCTAGTTTTCACCAAAACCACCTAAAATTCTAAGAATTTATACTCTTGAATGTAGGCAGAAAGGGGACTAGAACATTTTAGTGTAAATGGCCAAAAATTTAAAAACACTTGAGTACTTTTAGACTAGAATATAAATAGTGGCTTTGTCATGAAAAGATCCTTTGTCATTTTGCAGAAGTAGCGGTTTTGATTATGAGAGATGTTCTGGGGAGCATCACTGACTTTGAGCCAGGGGTTCTAGGACTCATTTGCTTAGTATATTGTTGTGCTTCTAGAAAGCTTGGAAGTTACTATTCCAGCTTACATCAATACATTGTAGGTAAAGTGAAGAAGAGTTTGTTTTCTTGTTTGTTCATTTTGTGTTTCATTTTTGTTTTTCCTCTGGTGGAGGAAATAATTGTTTTGATAATAACTTCTGTGCATATAATCATTCCTCTTTTGTCAGTCTTAGAAGTGTTTCTTGTAAAGATCACTTCAGAATTTTTGCAGCGGGCTCTATACTCCCCCTGCTGAGCTCTTTGAATAGACAGAGAGTAAGCATGTTATGACTTCGCTTTCTCTTGAGAATTATTAGAGCTAGGGAAGAACATAAAACTTCACTTTCACTGTGATGGCTCAGAGAAATGCTTTTCTTCCTTCTTAAAGGAAGTGTTATTCATGCTTTGTTTATTGTGGCTTGTGCGTGTAACGATGTTAACTTTGATTTTTTTTTTTTTTTAGTTAAAAAGAGATTTACATTTGTGATTTTTTAAGTTTTTAATAGATTATGTGTTATTTTACTAGTGGCTAGGGATAGTAATGAAGCATACTACAGTATGTTTCGAGTGTGTTAAATTTTTTCTCTGGCAAAACATGGCTAACTGCTGATACATAAAAGGGATGCAGTTTTTTAATGTGAGACAGGCAACTTAATTAGCACTACATACAGTATGCAAAGTATGTAAATATTTAACTTTAGAAAACTTACATTAATCAAATACTAGGAGGTTTATGTTCAGATTGTTTGAAAGTAAGACAGTAAGAAACAAAGAATCAGGGTGTTGCAAAGTTAAGGTTACCACTGCAGTGTTAATTTAGCCAGATTGAATTGATGAAATATGGTTAAATATAACTCTAAATGTATTTATTTCTTTATTTTTATCCATTAAATAGAACATAGAGAATGTACAACCTTGATTAATTAATATTTGGATAGAAACCATAACTCTGGAATTTCCAAATTTCCTGTTTCTTGGTTTGTCATTCTCAGTGTTAGAAGTTGCTATTTCTATGTTACAGCATTTCACATAATGCAGATACAAGTGATTTTATGGCCTATATGTGTGCCTAGTGAAGTCAATAGCAAAAATTGCAATTAGTTTAGTGAAGGGATCAGGAACTTGCTTTAACTGTTAATAGGATGCACTAATCATAATCTCTTCCCCCTCTTTCATAAGTATATTGTAAAATACAGTGTGGCTTTGTATTTTGAGGAGGATTGTTTTCTTCCATTATCGTGGGTTAAAATCCACTCTAGTGTTGCATGTTAAAAATCTAAAGGCTACATTCCTTTTTTTCTTTTTCCCATGACTTCAGTTCTGAATCGTTTGTTGGAGATAGAACAGCAAGCTTAGTCCTCTTAAGTTTTTTTAAGCTCTTGTTTTGAGATTCTCCTTCTGTTCTAGATGTTTAGTGTCCTGCATCCTGAGTTTCTCTTGGCTTATTATTTACCATTTTCTTGAGAGATACCTGTTTTTTCAAGAAAGTGAAGTTTAAAGGTTGTATTTTGTGGGCCTTTATGGTATTTGCCATTTGGAGATCTCTGCACTGCTAAGATGATCATTTGTACCTGTTCGGTTCTTTTGTCTGAGAAAGTCATAAAGAGAAATTCATCTAGAAAAAAAGTTTGAGAAAGTAAATTATCATGATATGAAACTGCATATCCAAGGGCCTTATGTGAAAGTACTCTAGCATGTTTTTAAGAAAATGTGATGAAAAGTCAAGATACCTATTGATTCTTATGCTATGTGATCAAAGGACTAATCACAATACTTTAAAAGACTTGTTTGTTCATAATGAAGCCCATTGCAAGTAGATCCGTTCAACAGAAGTATGCTCTAACTTACTTCTATCCTGTCAGCTAGAGATCTTGACATCTCCTTTCGAAGTAATCTGACAGTCACATGATTTTTAAATGGTAGTAAAGTATTACAGTGAAAGCCATAAGATTAGCTTGTGCAAAAAAGGGAGTGTCCTCGGAGAAAAACAGGAAGTTAAATAATACACACTGTGTTAGACATAGAATAGAAAGTAACAGGATCTAATTATTTTCACAAGAGCTTGAGTCAGTCTTTTAAAGATCTGTGTGTAAGGAGCCAATTGCAGAATAGACTCATAGTACTACAGGGTATTTACCAAAAATCAGGTCTTATGCAATAAATAAGTATTAAAAAAAATCCATAGGAAATACTTGAAAATAGTCTATATTGTAACAGAAGTATTTGGTTGTAGAGCCATATTCTACTGAACAAGGACTGCTTATTTCCTTATTATAAGACTTGGGGGGGTGAAAAATCTGTGAAGAGTATATAGTTTTTATCTTTAACCTAAATATATTTTAAAATTTGTTTTTATTTTATTTAAAGGAAGCTGCGCCTACAGAATCTCTGCTTAACTGGCAAGACTATGAAGGACGAACTCCCCTTCATTTTGCTGTTGCTGATGGGAATGTAGCAGTTGTTGATGTTCTGACCTCCTATGAAGGCTGCAATGTGACGTCTTATGACAATTTGTTTCGAACTCCCCTTCACTGGGCTGCCCTACTTGGTAAACTGGACAGTGCGGAATTCATTTAATAATTAATTGACTCTGGTGTTTAATCTTTGGTTTTTAATTAGTTTCATCCTGAAATTATGCTAACTAATCTTTTAGAACAATAACGGTTTCTGCCAGATCAGGTTTAGAAGTTGTATGTAGACTGGGTTTTTTTCAGCTTCAGATTCTCCAAAGCATTGTAAAATGCAGTACTTCAGCAGGCTATGTATGCTTAGGATTTAAAAACAATTAGAGCATACTGAGATGTTCTTGCCTATGTAGCTTTGTTCATAGGTAAAAAAAAAATACAACTGTGACTCTAGAGCAGTGGTGTCTGAAATGGGGTGGGCACACCCCAGCTTGTTTGCAAGGCAATCCATTGGGGTGCATGAAGACAATATCTGAACTTCTGGTTATATTTATTTTATTATCTGGAGAAATAAGAAAACTCTGCTGATATTTAATATCTGGATTGATGCAAATACCCTTGCTTGGTCCATATGCAAGACGGCTACATAGTGAGTGCTCCACAAGGTGGGGAGGTTGACAGTGGCATCATCACTCGTTTGTTCGCTTTCAGCTTCTTGCAATGTATTGCTGTTAAATGGATTCTCTAGGTTTTACTAAACTACCCCTCACAAACCAGACAAGTGATTTAAAAAGATTCCCACAAAGAAACCACAGATAACCTGATAATGCCAGCAGAAGTGAATAACAAGAAAATGGCAGATCTGACACTTCTCTTGCTCCTAGTACAGGCTCTTCATCAGACACATTATGATGATCAAATCAGACCTAACAAGAAGTTTTAATCACATAAAGATTTTTTCTGTTCAGAATGCTACCCTGAGACTCAGACACTGCAAATTATAGTCTTTCGTAAGTGAATTCTGCACAGTTTGATTTTACAGGTTACAGAACTGGATCTTTGCAAAACAGGTAAAAACCTGATTCAATATAAATAGTCCAAATACAGAGAAATGCAACTCATAAAATGACAGGCACAAAAATAATATGATTTAGACCTCCTGTTTTCCATTCTCCTGTGTGCAGGAGGGGAAAAATAAGCACCATGTACTGGAAAAAAAGAATCTTCAAACACTCTCCCTCCCTTTTTAACAGGCTTCATCCCCATGACCCTTTGGGATACTACAGACAAAGAATGTCAATAAAAGAATCAGAATGCTCAGTGAAGCAAGTCACTGCAACTCCAGTGACAATATACATGTAGTTTGATTATGTTTACTTACAAAAAAAAAAGAATGTTCTCAGATTTACATTTGTATTCCAGCAGGAATATTGCATTTTTACAGAGAAATTGTGAAATGTTTTAAGTGTCATAGGATCAGTCTCCCAAAGAAATAGTCGTTATCACTTGATTCTGTCCAAGAAGCAAAATTTATTGTGTTTTGAAATTGATTGTATTTGAAAGAAATTTTGCCTCTTGGAAAAATAGATTGTCTAATCAATGGGGAATAAAGAGGGAAGATGTGCCAAGACCTCCAGAGTCCTTTGTGAACTTCATGAGGTCTCTATGTGCATATGCCTGTGGGGAACTTCTGCTCGGTAATTATGTTTAATTTTTAGAGTTCTGTTTTGAAGTTAGATACTGGCAGCTGTATATAGATCTCAGAGTCTAAAATGTTACAAAATGGGTTAACAGCAGGAGTTTTTAAGTAGTGCATAGATACAGCCACAAATATTCTGTTGAAGGTGATGGGTCGCATGTGACTGCATCTTAGGGCATTACTGCTCCTCTTACCTATTCTTTTGTGTAGATGTCTCAACCAAATTACATCTCTTCTAAATACAAGTACTACAGAAATGACAGTTGTTGACCTCAAGATTTGTGGTTTAATGTTTGCATTTATGTTTAAGTAAGATCCACCTCTTCACCAATTTATTTACTGTTGTCCCAAAAAAAAAAAAAGGGTTTTCAACTCCCTCAAGCCTGCTCATAGCTAATTTGGGTAGACCTCCTGTCTTGATCACAGAGTTCAGTTACCCTTTTTCTGGTTGTGTGTTCTGAAAGTTCAGTCAACTCTTTGTCCAAGCACAATACTCCTCCATGTTTTTCCTGGTAGGATTGAACTCAGAACCAACTTCTTCCAATTCACTTCTTATAGTCTTGAAGTGGGAAGAACACAGCAACATTTTAACTCTTTAATGTTTTTCGGATAGGAATTGACAGAATGTTGTGATGTTCCAAGTCCAGGCTTGTCTTAATGGCTGAAAGGAGCCTTCCTGTATGTCCTAAAGCCCCTAGAAAAATAATGCCCACATAGCTGTTCATCCTTTTTGACCCAAGTTGACCATTTTCTCTTGTTTCTGTTACTTCTATACATATAAATTCTGAAAGTACCATTCCACAAAGAAAGCTTGCCCAGTCCTCCACCCTTTTAAAAGCTACAGACCACAATTGTTACACAGCTTCATTCTGTAACTCTTGGTGCTTTCATGAAAAATAATCTGCTGCTAGTAGAAACATTTACTTATTTATTCTAATATCATTCAAGTCAACCATGCAGAATTAAAAAGCTGTAAAATTGTGGATTTTCCCCACATGCAAGATACTGCAAGATTTCTCCTGTAAAGCCTGAGTATTTTTATGTGATTTATGCCTTATAGTATCTCTTAAAATACCAAATCTTTAAGATACTCTGTGAGCCATATATGCCTATGAAAACAAACATATGCAGGGATCAGGTTTTAGTGGTAATATACTGTAATGTGTCTTTGTTTTCCTGTCTGTGAAGCACATTTAAAATTTTCCCATCCCTCCAAATGCGATTTTAATCTAAAAACATTCTAATCTGGTTTGATGGAAGGAGTTCTGTGTGTTAGTTTCTTTGTATTGCAGATATGGCAGCTGGTAGTAGACTAGCCTCCAGATTCTGCTATTCATCTACACATGAAATTTTGATTGATAAAACCTAGGTAAAGAATTTACATTTAATTTCTGTTAAACAATGTGTTGTAGGATGAAATTGTCAACACTTGTTTAGCCTACTAATGTAGCTGGACAAATGTTGATCATCATCAGTCTGTGCTCACACTAGCCCTTCTGACTGACCTCTCACTCAAGCACAGCATCTCAGCTGAATTATCAGCTTCTACTGGAAATGTTTAATTCATTCATTGCTGTGTTAATATCACAGTTGTCTGACCAGCTGCTACTGGTTCCTTTGTTTAGGGAAATGCTCTCATGGTTTATTTTAGAAGAAATAGAACATCTTTCCACATGCTCCTATTCACAGGTCATTCTGATGCATACAGATGCTTCTCAGAAACGAGGATACAGAGTATGGAACTGGAACACTATTGGAAAGAAGATGCATGCCAGGCTTAATAGTTCAAATATGAAATCTTAGGTTTTGGCTAGATTGGTTACAACACAAGCATACTTTCATTTATTGAAGTCTGTTCACTTTCTTGTTATTTTTATTTTTTATAGGGAAATGTTTAACTTTAGAATTCAATACATATCTGGTTTTATTATATTCTTTTTCTCAGGTCATGCACAGATTGTCCATCTCTTATTAGAAAGAAATAAGTTTGGAACTATCCCATCTGATAGTCAAGGTGCAACGCCCCTACATTATGCAGCACAGAGCAACTTTGCTGTAAGTAGCACGTAACCTAAATGTGAAGTAAATATATTTCACTGAAATATTTATAATGTAATAAAGTGTTTGAGTTGATTTTAAAATCACATAAACACAGAGTTGTCTGCACAAGCTTAAGACAGAGGTTTTCCTCTGTTATGTGATATAAATGTGGTTAATTTCAAACTATTAAAAAATTGGTTTAAAAAACCTAAATTGCTGTACAAAGACAGACCCTTTGATCTATATGTTTACATCAGAACATAGAATAGTCATTAAGGTACTTCAATAGAAAGCAGAATGGCACCTATTATTTTACAGTAATTTTACTTTTTAAGGTTGATTGTAGGAACATCTTAGCTGTTAGAAGGTATCTAGAGTAAGATCACCTGTATGCCTGTTTGCACAGCTGCTTCAGTACCAGCCAAACCAGTCTTTGCCTTCAAGAAGGTGATTAATGTATGAATATTTTCTCTTATGAATGGTCCATTGTCTCGTAAAGCATGGCTAAAGCACGAGTACCTTTTGTCACAATTCTCCCCAAACACTACATTTTAGCATTTTCTTTAAGTTTTAAATATTTAATAAAATATTTTAAAAATATTTTCTACATTCAGACAACAAAGAAAATTGGTTTCTCAGTCTAATTTTTATATTTTGGTAGGATAGTGATTTTTTTTTTTCACAGCAAGATCACATACAGTAGAGCTAATTATAAAACTCAGCTGATTGCTGGTCATATATGTTATTATAGAAGTAGTGCTCAAGCACTGGAACTTAAGAAGGGTTTTTCATGTTGCTGTATCTCTCATAGTTGAATTATGCCATGCATAGTAGGCTGAGAGCTCCTATTTAAGCTTCTTCAGTTGTATTATTCATAACTTCCCTTTACAAAAAGGGCTATTTAGTGCCTAATTAACGTAGTTATGTAGCACGTATTGAAGCATTTTCTTAACAAGGATACTAATTTGGGTCTTTCTTGCCTACCCACATGTTAATTTTCATAAAACTAGTAAAATTTTAATGCTGTTGAGAACCACTGAATTTAACAAATACAAACATACTACTGAAAGAGGGAACTAACCAGTGCATGTTGATACCACAACTATCACCTTCTGTTTCCTTGTGATTGTGAGTTTTGGGGGTTTGGTGGGGTTCTTGTGAAGATTGTCTTAATAAGACCATAGAGATATCATTCAAATTCAGACTTGAATTTGAACTGGAGCATATGTCTGTGTATAATTTGCTCCTTTTTAGAGATTTTTTTTTTTTATTACTGCTGATTATTGTCCATTATGTATACAATTTGGGCACGACTCACACGCCTAAAATATTTATGCTGTAAAAGCCTTTCTTCCTAGTTTCAGTCAGACTCATGGGAAAGATAGAATGTTTTTATTTGCAGTCTGGTGATTATTTCCACATGCTTTCATGTGGTTTTTTTTATTTTGAAATATTCCTAAAAAATTATTTTTTCATAATGGCTTTCTTTCTCTGGGCTTGATTCAATTGTATGAAACATCTTCACTGTATTACTGCTTTTTGATTCCACCAGCCAGCCAAAGTATGACATCATTTAGGTTTTTATGGGGAAGTCAAGTTGGTGATGGCATCAGACATTCTTTTGTAATCTTGTGTGCTTAGAGTGAATGTACTGTTTCCCATCTTACATGAAGAATCAAACAGGAGTGTCTCGTTCTGATCTGGAAGCCTCCCCAGAGCCCCTGTTTTTGCATGCCTAAATTATACCTGGTGCTTCTCTCTTGTTTACCACTCTGGTTGCTTCTGAGCACCACTGTTTGCTTTTTTCCTCAACTACATACAAATCCTTGAGTAATTCCCACTACTGCATTCCATGTACATAGTGAGACAACTGAGTGGAGATGTATCCATGTTTGTTTTCACAGTATCATCCCTGTAGTTATGGTTTGAGAGCCATGTTGTTGTTCTGTTCAGCCTGCCCAAGCTTGGATAGGTGTGGTATGTTTGTCAGTTAAAATGTGATGTTTATTAGTCCCTATTAAGAAGATTTGTTCTTTTGTGTTTAGACAGCACTTAATATATGTGAAGAGTTTGTTCTCTAAGACTAACTTATCCCCACTTCTAGAAGTTTATAATATAACCACCCAAATAGGCTGCCTGAAATCTAGATGGCTTCTGGATCCCGCAGAAGATCCAAATAAGCATCCATTGTAAATTTTTGAACTTCACGTGTGAAGGCAGATGCTTTATTACTATTGATTTTAGTAGTCTGCAGGACTAATATTTTTTTTTAATTTTTCCAGAGATGTCCCAAAACAATGTACTCCTCTTCCACATACTTGTATAGATTGGTCTAGTAAATGAAATGTGGATACCTCTGTCATATCTTTGAATATTCATAAATAATATTTTGTATTTTACATAATTTCTTGATAGCACAAAATTAAATTATTCATGTTTACTCCTTCACTGTTGTTTTTCAGCTTTGTTGGTTTATTTTGTTTTTGCTGCTTTTTATAGTAGACATAAAATACGTGTGATGTTTTCATGACAAAATATACATAGAATTAAACGGAATGATACTTCTGTTTTCCAGTTTCTTAACCATCCTGTTCTAATTTACTTTCATTTCATTTTCAAGTTGATAGCTTCATTTTGGAAAATAACTTCTCTAGCACTATGGGATTTTCTTCTACTTTTTCCCCTTAAGAGCTCTAGGAAAAAAAAAAAGAGTGGTTGAAAGAAATGCTGTTTTAGCAAAAACTTAATGGAAAAATGAAATTACTTATTTATGTTTGTAGGATGTGTGCCTTAGTACTGAAAAGGTCCAGCCTCTGTACTGCTTTTCACTTTGCAGGGATTCAAGCAGTGCAGAGTACTGGTAGGCTGCTGAGCCGCTGGCCTAATGAGTAGCCGTTTGTGTCTGAGGTGTAGTGGTGGCCAGTGCAGACACACAAAGCTATAAGCACACGCTGGTTTGTGTGGAAGGCTTAATGCTTCCGTTCCTCATTATTTCCATTCCGTTATGCTTTCATTATTTCTGGCTGGACCTTCCAAATACCTGGTAGTTCAGATATGGACCCAAATTCACAAAGTTGTTGGAATCTTAGATCACATTAACATAACATAAATGAGACATTTCCTATTTCTTTAGAAGGATGAAATAATAAGTACTAGTTAAAAAAAAAAAAAAATTAATCAATAGGACTTAAGCATTTAAACACGTTTGTGATTATAAGCATTTCATCCTCTACAGCCAAGGAATTCTCATCCTTCCCAGAGCACTGATAGAACTATTTTGGATTCACAGAGGGTAAAGAATAAAATAGTGTTGATATAAAAAATACAAAAATAAAATAATGAAACCTACCTACTTCAGTTTTTACTGGCTAGCCTATCAGTGGCTCTTAAGAGATGTTTACGAGCTGTTAAATACACAGGCTTTGTAAGGCATTAGATAGAAAAGGGAAAATCTTTCCTTAGTTCTTTTTTTAGCAGTTGTGATTTCCTCTCCCTTCTTTTCCTGTGTGGCTTAAGTATTTAGCAGCAGGTTACACAAGTGGACTTGTTTGCTGAGAGCTCAACACAAGAACAGCACTTGAAGAAATAATTCTTTTTGCTTTGATTTAAGTAGAGATTTTAGTGTAACAGTTACAGTGGAAAACCTCTACTCAGGTGTAAAGATTTTCTTAATCTTTTTTGATTTATAGTATTTCAGCAATTAGTAATCTGTCAATGTTATTAAATGTTAGGATGTAAGTCTACATTGCCCCATATGTGTCTGGTTTTATTATTTTTTTTAATAGTCAAATCATTAGAGTTTGGCAAACTAAAATCTTTGCATGTGCAGTCATATTTAGAATTGGAATCAAAAATTACATCAGAAGAATATTTTGAAGTAACTTCATTTTAGCATTACAGTGTTAAAGTAAGGGAGTAATGTTGATAATATTATTTCCCTTGCTTTCTTCACAGTGATTGCAGTGTCTTTTACTTCCTTATGGTGATCACATGATGTTTGATACTAAGAAGAAAAAAGTATGAAATAAATGAGAGTGTTAAACTCATAGTTAAGGATGCGCTGAGAACATTGGCAAGGAAAAGGTCATTCTAGAAAATACAGTGCTCCTGGTGCTATTACTCTCTATAAACATTAAAAGGAAAAATGAAGCTTTTATTTGCTTCATAAACAGCTAAATGAGACACAATAGTTTCTTACTGTTACAGGTACCTTGTAATGTTAATTTCAATTGTATGTCTTTTCAGGAAACAGTTGAAGTATTTTTGAAACATCCTTCTGTAAAAGATGACTCAGATCTTGAGGGAAGAACATCCTTCATGTGGGCAGCTGGCAAAGGCAGTGATGATGTCATTAGGACTATGCTGACTTTAAAGTTGGATATTGACATCAACATGACAGACAAATACGCTGGCACTGGTAAGATGCTTTACAGTAAAGAGCCACTGAATATTTCCAGTTAGTGTGGTTTCCACCAAGTAAAAAACATTGTTAGAAGCCATATTAATCTTTTCCCGGGTGTGTACCTTAATCCTCTAAATATTTCTGCATTAGTTTAGTTCTGTGTGTGTGAGTCACTTCTTTGCCTTACTGCAGGAGAAAAACAAATATTTTCTGCACAGATTGGAGCAGTTCATTTGAAACATGGTGAGAAGTAGTACTGTACTGCTGTGCTGCTACTTACTTAGATCTATAATCCTGGGAAAGGAGGACCTGTTCTGTATTTTGAAGAATAAAATGAAATATGATTGCATTAAAAAATCCTCTCTGAAAATGCTTGTTAAAAGAAATTGTCAGTAAATAAATACTTTGAAACAATATAGAACAGACTAAAGTGGCTAAATTGTCATCCATAGTTATTTGTAAAGATAATGTAATAAAGATTGGAGCTATTGCACTTCTGTTGTCCGAACAAGAGGTTAAACTTAATATACCAAAGTTTTTCATCCCATTATCTTCCCAAAGCAAAAGACAGGTATGCAACTCGGTGTTTCATAATTTCTGCATTCAAGTCATGAAGTTTAAAATTTCTTGTAGCAACTATGAATCTATAGAGAGCTTTGATACATTGGGCATAAAATGGAGGGGTTTGGTAGCAGGAGCTGCAAAGATAAGCTCTTTGGGAGGAGATCATGAACTATCACGTCCCAGTCACAGCCAGGTCACAAATTTAAAAGTTAAGTGCAAAAATGTATACTTATGTCTAGTAAGTAGTAAAGTGATAGCCAAGTTGGCAGAGAACACACCTGAGAATAATACAGTAGAGGACATTTCTTCTGAAAAGAAAGAGAAATTATTTTAAACAAGTACAGATATGGCAATGTCTATTAATATAAATTTTAATATATTTATTTTAAAGTATACTCAAGCATTATCTTCTGTCTGCACACACACATACAAAGTAGCCTAAGCTGCATGCTTAGATTTAGGGAACTTGGAGAATAGATCTGTCCCAAACAAGAAACAAAGATATGACTAACAACTTTTCTCCTTTCAGATCACACTTCAAATAACATACAAATGGTAAATAAATGCATTGTCACAGAATCACAGAATTTCTGAGGCTGGAATAGACCTCCAAGATCATCAAGTCCAGCCTATGACCCAACACCAT
>JANIJG010018055.1:36248-73928 GCA_024611175.1 Megaceryle torquata
CCACCAGCTCCCTGGGCAGTCCATTCCAGTGTCTAATCCCCCTTTCCATGAGGAAGTGCTTCCTAAGATCCAACCTACCCACCCCCCCCTCCCCCAGAGCAGCTTTAGGCCATGCCCTCTCATCCTGTCACTGGTTGCCTGGGAGAAGAGCCACACCCGACTACAACTTCCTTTCAGGTAGTTGTAGGAAGTGATAAGGTCCCCCCCAGAGTCTCCGCTTCTCCAGGCTGAACAACCCCAGCTCCCTCAGCCTCCCCTCATAAGACTTTCCCTCCAGTCCCTTCACCAGCCTCATAAGGGTTGTCAGGGTTGTGTGGTTCAGGATTTGAAAGATACCATGTATGAACATTACTTTGACACTGAAAAAAATGAAAATTTTCATTTTCTTTGGTGGTATGGAGGGTCTTTAAACAAAAAGCCACATACAGCTACCATAAAATTCTATTTAAATATCAGTATTTTTGCTTTCCTTACAAATCAACACAAGCAAAAATAAGCGTTTCCAAGTTATGACAGTTTTCATTTTTGAGCTTAAGAAATAGTGCAGCAAATAAGATCTCAGTCTTCATGTTGCATGACTTTGCAAACTACGTACTCTGCAGTTCTAGTCTTTCATCTTCTGTCAGTCTCACCTTTATCTGCTTCTTCCTGACAGTTCCCTTTTAAATAACTCACAGTATTTGTTTCAGACCTTAAGGTGCAGTAATGTTGTAGTCACTGAGCAAATCTTACAAAGTGTTTTCTTCTCTGCAGACAGTAGTCATGTCCCGTGTTTCTGAAATTATTCAGGTGTGAGTTTCGTGGCTGAATAATTCAGGTTTATTATCTTTCAGTCTCAAGCCTTTTGTAGCAATGATGGGTAATCACCTTTTAATCTTGATTTTGTTGTAGCACTTTTAATCCTGGGAAATGAATGGATTTTCCATTCACTTCAAACTGCTGTTGTGTGGAACACAGTAATAGCCTGAAAGTGAGGAACGGTGCCATTCTCTGCTTGCTGTCGAGCAGCCTGAACTTTGCCATTGTGCAAGCATGTGCAGTAGCATGGGCTTTATTATAGTGAGCCATAAACTTAAAAGGAACTCACCAGTAAATCACCCTCTCATTTCAAACTGAGGGTTTTTTCTGAATGTTCTTAATCATCCCCAAGTTTTGGTGAGGGAAAAGCAGTGTTGTATTCTGACAGGGAACTGTGCCCTAAAAGAAAATTGCCTGCATGCTGCCGTGCCTGGGATACAGTTGCTGAGCAGGGTTCAAGGTTGCGTTTTTCTGACTTTTGTCAGTGCCGACTCAGTTAGGCTCAGTTATAATGTTGCGCAGGCTTTTGCATTTACTGAAAAAGAGCAAGCTCCCCATTCAGCTTTGCTAGAACATTGAGACTCTTGGTATTGTGTAGGAGAATGACACCAAGGGAAAGGAATTTCCCTTCTCTCAGAGATCAGCGCTACAGGGGCAGCTTTATAGCTCTGCCGTCACTGCCTACAATGGAGAGGGCTCTGTCTGTCGGCTGAACAAAGGGCCTATTGTGACCAGCTGGCCGAGGAATCTCTTCAGTCACCGTGACTCCATCACAGAAAATTTGGCTTACAAGAAAATATTGAGCACAAAGTGCGAAACAAGATGCCTGCGTCAGAATGAGTGATAGGGGGGAAGAACCGGCCAAGCTGACACAGCAGCTCTTTTTCTATTGTATTGTTATACACATCCCATGTGTCATCTGATAGAGTGGTTTACTGCCTTTGGTTTCATAAGAAATGCTGTACAAAAACCAGAACCTAGAGTTTACTGTGAGGTCAGACCATGAAAACAGGCCCCTCCAAATGTAGCAAGCGACAGGGATCTCATTCTTGTCAAATTTCTGCTGATAGCCACCCACTCACGTGGCCACCTTACTGCTTACAGGTATTTTTCACAAGTGTGGTAAGTGCCCCTGTGCTTTTTTGCTGCAACACTTAGACATCAGTGTCATCTCAAAGACATGATTTCCATTACTAAGGCAGCACTTCTCGTACTCTGTCTGTGACCCCAGTTCTTGTAGGAAGTGCCTCATTTGTCTGTATCACAATTCCAGTTGCTATCACTGATTTTGAGAATGCGCATCTTGAGGCAACACACTTCAGCTAGATTTGATTCATGGACAGTATGAACAGCTTGTGTATTTGAGTAGTGCCTGTGTAATAGCTTATGCTGGGCTACTGTTACATAAACCACACGAAGCTGGTACTAGTGGTAAACAGTAGCAGGCAACTACAAAAAGCCCGACTGTTTTGATATTCTGGTTCAGGAAGCAATTCCTTCTAATATTGCCCTTCGTGGTGTGCCTTTCTGTATAGTACCTCTGCTGGATCCTGATTCTGCCTGTTTAACATGAAACAAGTAGAGACATGTAGGTACTGTTTACAGCCCCACGTTTTGCTTGCTTGAGCAGACTGAGTTCTCACCAAGGATGAAGATTTGTGAAATTTCACGGGGAAATACGAATTCACTTTACTAAGTGCACATTTATGAATTGCAGTGTTTTGTATTTTCATTCTAAAGTATTCTGATTTTGTCATGTGTGAAATATTCTACATGTAAGGCAGTATGAGAATGTAAATTATCTGAATCGATTGCTGACTGTAGGGAATAATCCAAAGCATTTTGAAATCAAATTGTAAGTGAAATCAATATAGGTGTCCTCTGTTGGTTTGAAATCTCACTGCTGTGTGTACTTCTGCTTTCCTTAAAAAAGAATCATTAACTGGTTAGGCTGGCATTTCAACATTTTCCTCAACTCCAGCTGATAGTGCCCACAGAATGCTGTGTTAGGTTATGGCAACTTCAGTTATGAGACACCACATCTTTACCTCTGAGGTCTAAAGCATCTAAAGTAGCTCTGTGGTATTTGTTGGTTTGGACTCAGTGAAGTCTCCATACTTTCTAATATGAGAGGGCAGAGAAAACTACGGAAGAGCAGAATACGGAATCAGCTGGCATGGTTTTCATACAACTGAACTGACAGAAAATGCACTTATCTGGTCATTCCATTATCTTTTTCTTTTTCCTGGGGAAAATGAGGAGCCAAAGATACTAAGCAAGATGTGATGGCCTTGCTACATAATTTTGTGTAAAATTTTCTCAAATTCTGTGGTGGAAAAAAAAAAGAGGTGATAGGAACCGCTGGGTAGCTATCCAGAGTTAGTTTTAGTTGAGACCGGTTTGCTTATTTCAAAGAAATAAAAAAAGTCTTTTCAGGAAAACATGGAAGAAATAACGAAAGCTTTCTTTCACTGGCAATGGGCAGTTTAATCTCTATTGGGTTGACGTAAGAAATGCCACAAAACAGAGAGAGCAGTAGATGGTGTTACATTCTATTAATCAGAAGCTACTAACCTTCCACAAATCCTCAGTATAAGCCAGTCTTGGTAGTGTTAAGGTTAAAATTCCTATTTGTACAAATTAGAAACGTGCTTCAGGTCTAACAGATTTTCTGTTTATTCCTTGTATGGCAAGAAAATGTGGTTAGTGATCACTTGTTATGATTCTTCAGTTTCTTGTGAGAAATGGTTGAAATTAACTTGTTTTAACTGTTCTAGTTGTGAACCTCCAAAGCTCATGCTATTAAGATTTCTTTTTTCCTACTACTGTGCTCTTCTAGCGTTACATGCTGCTGCCCTTTCTGGCCATGTCAGCACAGTGAAACTGCTGTTGGAACATAATGCCCAGGTAGATGCTTTGGATGTCATGAAACATACCCCACTTTTCCGAGCCTGTGAGATGGGACACAAAGAAGTGATTCAAACGCTCATTAAAGGTCAGCTGTTACGAATTTACAAACCTGTTCAGAGTTTTGGTGCTGCTGTCTGTGAGACTGGGAAATAAACAGCACAGCTGAGCAAGAGATGGGGTAGAAAATTAATTTCCTAAAGCAGGTTTTGTCTGTAAGTACCTTTTGTGGAACAGCACTAGTACATGTAACAGATTATCAGTGATGTGCAAAATGACTGGAAGTGTTAAATGTAAAACTTGAAAAATTGGAAGAGTTCTTTTCACAGCGCTTTTCTGCTCAAGCCTTTTCAAGTATGTTCTAGTCTCTCAACCAACCTCTTCCCCAGCAAGTCATTGGCCTGGGTTTGTTTGTTTTTATTTTTTTCTTCAGTAAATAAGACCAAATGAAGTGTTCTTCTATTTTGTGAGAGAGACTTTTTAGGCTTCTTTGAAGACTTTTTTACTCCTTAAATGAATCTTTATTTTTTTAATGAAGGTAGCTACCAAAAATCCTCAGTCATTAATGTTTTCATCTGGTGGGTTTTTCTAAGCAGTATTTTATTTGTAGACAGAAATAAGATTTAACAGTGTACAGAGTTTCAGATAATTGTACAAGCTGTACACTTCTACTGAAGTATAAGTAGTATGCTGACAGAACAGTGGAATATTGGATACAAAATTCTGTCATTATAGCTTTACAGAAATGTTCCAAGTAGCTGGAAGCAGTCTCCTTCCTACTTAAGATATTATGCCATTTATGGACATTTGAAGTATCCAGGCTAACAAGCTGCAAGTTTTCCATCAATGGTTGGTTGATGGTTTTCTTACTGAAAAGCAGGCTTCCCTCTGTGATCTGCTGGGCATATTTTGACTTGTTAAGCAATTCCTCCCACCACCTATGTCATTCAGCTTTTGTAGGTACAAGAAGCTTGGTTATCAGAATCTGTGTTATGTTTAATTAAATATTTTATGTTATAGACAGTTATTGTTACTGGTTGGTTCAAGCTTTTATATTTGTGGAGTTTAGTTTTTGTACAGAGTTTTTACATCTTGCAAGTATACATACAGAAATTAATTACCTGCATAAAAGAGCACGCTTGAATTAAAAAAATTCAAGCTTTCTTTCAAAAGTCATTGTAACACTGTGAATATTTTATCTTGTCTTCGTTGAGAGATTTAAAAAGTGATTTCGTATGAAGCTTAATTTTCAAAAAGAATTTTGTTGTTAAGAAAGAAAAGATTCCCTGAAAATGAATAGGCCTGAAACA
The DNA here is from genome assembly GCA_024611175.1 of Megaceryle torquata. Taxonomy (NCBI): domain Eukaryota; kingdom Metazoa; phylum Chordata; class Aves; order Coraciiformes; family Cerylidae; genus Megaceryle; species Megaceryle torquata. The sequence continues at coordinate 41,264 of JANIJG010018055.1, forward strand.
AAATAGGCTAGTTTTTTCAAGAGCATTTGACAAATCTGGAGATTCTAAAGTATCTGAGAGGACACTTGGAAGCTTGCAAAAAAGTTAGTTGCCTGACCCTCACTGAAACAATATAATTCCCAATTAATTTTGATTTAGGTTTTAGGATTTGAGTAACAAAGTTGAAGTTGCTTTCAGAAATGTATCTTTGAATTGTCAGTTTACCAACTAAATTCTAGTTGAACATAATCTTACTATTTTCTTTTCTTTGCATTCAGATGTATTTTCTTTTTATGTTAAAAAATGTATTTGTTGTTACAGGAGGAGCAAGAGTAGATTTGGTTGACCAAGATGGCCATTCACCCCTTCACTGGGCAGCACTGGGAGGAAATGCTGATGTGTGCCAAATCTTGATAGAAAATAAAATCAATCCTAATGTGCAGGATTACGCAGGTAGAACACCCCTGCAGTGTGCTGCCTACGGCGGTTACATTAACTGTATGGTAGTGTTACTGGAAAACAACGCAGATCCAAATATTCAGGATAAAGAGGTATGTTGTCCTTCACTGGGCTATTTAACTTTAGAATAACCATAAATCAAAATGTTTGCCTTATCTTCAAGGTTATTCTCTTTTCTGGGTTATTCTTTTTTTTTTTTTCTGGGACATAGAAGCATCTTTGCTGCTATTTATCACAACAGGAAATGCACCCTGACATCATTTTCCCTCTCGCTTCACTTCTAAAGTCTTGAATGAAAAGGAATATTTTAATATGCAGCATGCATTGAAGATTCATATTTTTCCAAGTCACTTTTGACTTTTCCTTATCAAAGTGTGATCTTTTGAGGAGACACATTAATCATCAGATCTCTTAACATCTATCATTCCTTATTAACAGCAGTTATAGGAATGTCATTTCGTAGTCTGTAATGTGTTTCTTTAGCATGGAGATAAAGCAAGTAAGATATTGCAAGTGAGATTGCACAAGAATGCTTCTAATACTTATCCAAATAAGTATCCACATACATATCACTCCTCCAGCTGAAGAAAATAAAGAACACTGATTAGTTTATATGTTCTTTCTTTATTTATTTATTTCCATTTTTCAAGCAGTAAGTGAAATTAAGAGCCAGAATAATTGTGCAACATGTAACAGATTTCTCTCTTATATGACATAATTTCTTAGAAGTCAGTAGAACTTCATTAGTCAAAAGAATTTCACCCAATTTGTTAAACTTTTCTGTAGCTGTTCATCTAGGGCATGGATAATTCGAGGTAGTGAAAAAGTGTTATGAGTTCCACAGAGCACGCTGGAAAAGTGTTCTTACCTGCTACCAGCTCTGTATGGCATCAGCTTGAGCACAGCTGGACACATCAGCCCCACCTAGTTCACTGTGCAGAGACATTGCAGCATGTTTTAAGCCCTTGGGGTTTAGGGAGCCTCTTGCTAGCGCTGGACTCAGAATGTCTTCATGTTTTTCTGTTGTACCCAGCCTTCAAGGCATTTCCTACATTTGGAGTTCAGAAAAGCAAAACACAGACGGGAGTTGTGGCCTGGAAGTGAAGTGCAATATCTGTGTTGTGTTGATACTAACAGAGCTTGAGGCATTTGTACTGTGGTCTGTGATCCCAGTTGAAGAGTGGTCATAGATGAGCTGGCTGTAGAGAGTCCAGCTTGAGAGCTAGACTTCTGCTTCATGTGAGAGAAACCAGGCTTCTAAAACCAAGCTCATTTTGAAAGCACAGATGGAGTCTTTCTTTGTGTGCCTGAGCTGATAAGCTTTCCTGATACTTCATCTGATTTTTACTTCTGTACTAATTCTTTCAGTCTTGTCACAGAGAAAACAGTCTGAACTACAAAGGTTGATGAGAGCTGCTTCAGGCCTGGGTGGCATAGCTGCAAAGAAAGCAACTTCAGATCTAGTATCCTAATGCTGATTTTCAGCTGCTTTAGGAGAAAAGAAAGCAAGCTGTGGAGGGACTGTCGGGCAGTGATAGGACTGGAGGAATGGATTAAAACGAGAGAGAGGTTGATTCAGGTTAGATATTAGGAAGAATTTCTTCACCATGAGGGTGGTGAGACACTGGAACAGGTTGCCCAGAGAGGTGGTGGAAACCCCATCCTTGGAGATTTTTAAGACCAGGCTGGATGGGGCTCTGAGCAACCTGCTCTAGTGGGAGGTGTCCCTGCCATTGGCAGGGGGATTGGAACTAGATGATCTTTAAGGTCCCTTCCAACCCTGACAATTCTATGATTCTAAAAAGCACTACTCTTGTAATCTTGTTTAAAAAAGGGGGAAAAAAAATGTTTACTTCATTTTAAAAATTCTGTATTCTTATATTTTATCAGGGCAGTTTATTTAGAATTAGTTTGTCCTTCATGTCCAGAAAACCACTGAATTACAGAATGATGTGCATCTTTTATTGTGACGCGATAGGCTTCAGTGATAACATTAATTTTTGCTCTCTTCTGTTGTTTACAGGGAAGAACTGCTTTGCACTGGCTCTGTAACAATGGCTACCTTGATGCTATAAAGTTGTTGCTTGGTTTTGATGCTTTCCCTAATCATATGGAGAACAGCGAGGAGAGGTATTGCTTCTCTGAATCTGTAATTTTGTAATTTAGCAAAAGTGCTACCTACTGATTTAAATGTTAAGTGTTCAGATATTGGCAGAGAATCATGAACTTGTATCTAAAATGAGTGCTGTAATCTTGGGCTTTGGTGTAAGCAGCTTTTCTAGTGTGAAAATTCTCTTCTTTAAGATGTTGCAACTTCAACTGTTTATACTTTCGAATCTCAAATGTAGAGATTTCTGCAAGTATTTACTCATTCTAGTTTTGTTTGAAATATTAAAGATATTTTTCATTTTCATGAAGTTGACACTGGATATGTGCAGACAAAGGATGAAAAGGCTTTTCTGCTGCTTTTGGGGTAAACTGGAATTTTTCTTTTCTATTTGGTAGGAATACAGTGAGAGGAAAAAACAGGAGAAATGTAATGGCATGTTTTAAAATAGTGATTACATATTACTTGGTGGTTAACTGTATTCTGAAGGCCTAGTTAAAAAAAAATCCTCCTATAATCATAAAAAGACAGTACATTTGCATCTCTTTGTCTTTCATTGACATATAATTAATAAGGGGTTTTTTTAAGTGATTTGAGTTGTAGAGTTTAAATTAGCCACCTGACTGAGAAGGTAATTACTATTAGCAGAAATTCATAATGCCTTTTTTAGAGTAGATGACCTCCTCATAATTATAAATAAAATTATGATCAGTATGCCATATAAATTTGAATATTTAAACATTTTAAATAACTTAAGAACTTCAAAACCCCATATTTTAGTGTTTAATTTCAGACTTCCATACTTACACCAGTTTTTAATTTTTCTTCCCCCATCTTTTCTCTTTTGTTCTTTACTCTAAACCACTCAGATCTCTTCCTTCTCTCTTTTTTTTTTTTTGGAGAAATATAAATGTAAGTACAAGTAGTTCCTAATTAAGTAGTGCCAATGCTTTCTCTAGTAAGTTTTGGATAGAAAATTAAATAAACAGTTGTAATTAATTTACTCTTAGTAAGTGAGATTAAAAGCTACTATCTTGCCAGAAAGGAGGCTGGAGTAAGGAAATTCTTTCCTTTGTAGGAATTTACTAATGATGTTCAAGTGTCAGGAAAAGACCTTAGCTGTGGTTTTACTGTAGTCATTCACTTAGTATCTATTTTTGTTTCCCTTCTGGCATTTCTATACGTTCTTCTGTATAAACCTAGATTTCTCAAAATATAACTAGCAGTATTGCAAATGTCAGCCCTTAAGCACTAGTCCATGTGCAAAACAAGTATTTCTAGATGGATCAGTCTTTAAATATAATTCTCATTAACAAAAAATTATATCATATCTAAAAATTGCCCAATTGCCTCTTAATAAACATCTACAAAACCTTGTTTTATTGTTAAGAGACAAGAAGTCTGGAAATAGGAAAAATCAAATCAAGTGTTGTGAGAGAGAGTAAAAAACCTTGTGCATATGGTTCATCCATAATTAGATTAAATAGCTTTTAAATCAGTAACAGTTTCACTAAATAGTAATTCTTTTCTCAGTACACATATAGCAAGAGGCTTCTCTTCTTCAGTTTCTTTAAGTGCAATATGAGAGAGCCATTCAAAATTCAAACGTAGAGATTAAAACTAAATAGGTTTGTGTGAGATGAGATTTCATCTAGGATTTTAAGCTGCCCATTTGCTTGCAGGTATGTGATCAAGTGCTAGTCTGGAGAGTGGTAAGCTTGTTGTTCTTTGCAAATTTATTTCATAATCCATCTTGATGTCCTGGGTGCATCATGTGATGCCAGGCTTGCAGCTGCTTGACCAACTTCATGCTAAACTACGTACAACACCCCATGGCTGATGTCGTCTTTGCGTGTTTTCTTGTGAAGCCAGCTTGATTTAAAAGCATCTGCTTCAGAGATAACCAGTGGAAAAGAAAATTCATAACAGATTTTGAACTGGCACAATAGTGTAATGCCTGGTTATGAGGAGTGTATGTGAGCAGCCTTGGATGGTTTCTGTCCCATTGTACAAACCCCTATTTAGATTTGATTCAAGTTATTTTTATTTTTATTTTTAATTTTTACTTTCAAAGGTAGCTGTAGTGGAGTTACAGAATCCATGTTTGAAAATACAGGTCTTCATGACTGGGATCTGTAATATGCTACATTGTCTTGGTACATACATGCTAGTAGCATAACATTTATTTTAGTGTCTTTTGTACCTGTTTATTTAAAATATAAAAAGCTAGGTATACGTGAATTAATTTTTTTTTTCTGAACTGATGTTCCTTCTGAAGTTCCCATTCCTGAGTTATCAAAAATCTGTATCTCTTTAAATGCTATCAGCAACACACCTTGACATACAAATTTTCATGTTATGTCATCACCTTTATTCCTGCAGACACTTCAGTTCAGACACTGTTAATCCTTCCATCAAATCATTGCTGCGTGGCAAGTCCAATTATGCTTTCTGTCTGTTTTTCTTTGCTTACCAGCATTGCGTCCTAGCAAGTTACCATCAAGAGGAGCCCTAATTTTCACAATCACATACATTGACACTTGCTATTTGATAGTCTCCTATTGTATGGTCTTGATTATGGTTTGTGACTGATAATTTTCAGTCACTAAATGTCTGCCTAATGTTTCAGTGTTGGTGAGGGAGGTATGTAAATTTTGTTGCTGTGTTGGCAATGGAAAATTTGAGAATTATTTTTTATAGGGCTTAGGCATCTTTGACACCATAAAAAGCCAGAGTTGTTTAATATTCTTAGCACCTGTGTCCATTTGAAAATAAACTTAAGTCTAATTCTTAAAAAAAAAAAAAAAAATTACCCTTTGATGCAGGTGTAGTCCTGTTGCCTGGTCAGTCATACTCTCCTCAGACATTGATGTAGAAGCGAAGCCAGATTTGACAGTAAAGTTCTAGAATCTAAGTTTATATGGAAATAACTCAAAAAGTGTTTTAACTTGTTTTTTGTTGTTTTTTTATTATTATTTATTTATTTTATTTAGATTGTATTTCTATATGGGAACCTCAATAACACCTTTCTAGGATTATTTGCCTAAAGCAGTTAATTCTGTGGGTAGGGCTTTGAGGGGGGGTTGATCCTGCACTTCATATAGTCAACCTATACCCCCATTCCCCCTTATATTAGGACACTAAAATAAGCCTTCAACACAGTCACAGTGTGTAGAATGAGTAAGACACAAAAATAATATTGAAAAATTAGTAAAAAAGCCTACTGAAAACAGTGTTTAATTGGTCTTCATACTAGAAGCTACCTTATTATGAAATGAGGATGAAATAAATTCACATTATGGTTAGAATTCTAGTTCAGTGATAATCATGGGTTTGTTTTGTGGTTGGTTTTTATCTCTTTTTTAGATACACTCCACTTGACTATGCCTTGCTTGGTGAACACCATGAAGTGATTCAGTTCATGTTAGAACATGGAGCACTGTCTATAGCTGCCATACAGGACATTGCTGCTTTCAAAATCCAGGCTGTCTACAAAGGATACAAAGTTAGAAAGGCTTTTCAAGAGAGGAAGAATCTTTTAATGAAACATGAACAGCTAAGAAAAGATGCTGCTGCCAAGTAAGTCTGAGACTTAAAATCTACTCTGGCAAATAGACATTTGTCATAAGTTTGTATATATCAGTGTCTGATCTTATCTGTTACTCATGAGCATTTATTATTACTCTTAGTAAAATTCATGAAGCTGTAGGAAGCATATAATGTATTTTTTTCCATACACCTATAGATGGAAATTATCTTCCAGAGAATTCCAATATAAGTAATAAGCTTTGTATAATATACAAGTACAAGGGAGAAACTACTGTTAGCATCCATGAATCTTCACGTGGTATTCTGTATGATGATAAGAGCATTTATCACTCTAAGGTAATGGAAATACTTATTGAGTATCAAGTCTTTCCTACCAGTTTTTAAAAGAAATTAATAAGTCTATGAAGAAAAAATCCAAAACCAAACCAACCAAACAAAAAAACCCCAAAACCACCAACAACAAAACAGGCAAAGCCTGGTTTCATAACTCTTAACTTAGTTTTTTCACAGGGAAGGTTGTGCTTTTCTACCAAACTGAACTCCTGGATTTTATTTGCAGTTTCTGTCTTGGCAGTATGGTTCTTTGCATCTACGTTTTCAGCTCTTGAATCAGAGAGTTACCATGAAATCATTCTATCAGTTTATATATAACTAATGTATGCAATTCAAGTAGTTATTTCTAAGAGAGGTATGTTCTGACTCAGTTCCTACCTTTTTTTATAAGGAGGTAATGATCACAAAGTGATGAAATTCTAAAATCAGAATGTACATAAATGATCATCAGAATACTTTGCTTGCTTGGGCTTTACCCTTTACATTCATAATATGAAGAAGAACAAATTAACACCTGGTTTCTCTTGAAGAAATCTGCTGCTGGAATGAAAAACATTTTTGCATGATTTTGTAGTGTTATTTCTGTAAAGAGAGACAGTATGAATAAACACACAACATAATCATTGCACCAGAGGTATTTTTATTGTATCCATGTATCATAAACAGTCAGCTGAGCTCTGCTCTGTCAGATTTGGATGTTCTGCATAACTGGCCAGTCTGACCCAAACCTTGGGTTTCAATGTTGCTACAATACCAGTTAATAATTGTTAATGCCCAGTAAGAACCAAAGCTAGACATACCAGATAACTATTCCCTTGGCCACATCTTTAGATCCTAAAGTTAGAACTTGCAGCCCTCCTAGTATTTGCCTTTTCTGCTGGTGTCAGTAGAATTCAAATCCATGCATGAAAAAAAGCTGCCTTTGACAATATCCCACATATCTTATGTATTCCTTTTTAATTTGGGGAATTCTGCTTCTTGTGTGGTCACAACTGACTTTACCAAATGAGGTGATTTTATTCACTTTTAGAAGAATCTGTGATACCTCATCTAGAAGATCAAATTTAAAAGGATTGCCTCATGGAAATTTGGGGGTGTTTTTGTAATTATTTTCCTTTGTGAGTTTCTGATGTACTTTCTGAAACTTACTAAGCTGTTGTTGATTTGTTTGAAAACAATAGAAACAAAGTCTGTGTACCAAATACCATAAAAACAGAATTAAAACACAATTGGAGTGTACAAGCAAATCGAGTTGTCACACAACAAATTTTATTTAATTGCAGTTTTATGATCTGTAATAAACTGGAGGGGACATTATGTTGTCATCATTCTGCATATCCATCTGTGCATTCCACCGTTAAAATTGGCCAGGGTATTGCTACATACAAAAAACTAACACCCCTACTGGTGTTTAAAAATCTTCTCTCCTGATAAGAGTAGAAATTTACTGGGAATGCAGAATGTGAACTCCTAGATTGAACAACCACCTCCCCGGCCCCCAACTATTTCACTGTGTGTATTTAAAACTTGCTTTGTCATATGTTTGAGTCTCACTAATATAAACAATTCCTATATCTGTTTTTAAGTAGTCTGTTCTTTTATTTTTTATTTTTTCCTTAACAGAAAGTGAACCAACATCTCATACCTGTATTATTTTCTGGATAAGTTACATTCACTGTATTCAGTACCTGTGAAGTATTTCTGTACAAATATATTCTCCCATTTTGAACAAGCCTATATCAAAGAAATGATAATTTATCAAAGATTAATGCAGACCAAAACAACATGCACACTATTATGCCATTGAGAAAAGAGACTTATCAGGACACCAATTTGGGTAAGCAGGGAAGCCATGACAGAGCTCAAATGCAAAAAGGCAGTATATAGGAGGTGGCAGCAGGGATGGGCTGCAAAGGAAGAGTGTAAAAAACCTTGCTTGGGCATGTAGGGATCGTGTCAGAAAAGCCAAAACTCAAATGCAGTTGAGGCTTTCAAGTGGTGTCGCAGGTAATAATGTGAGCTCAGACAGGGTCAGCTAGAGCAACTTACCCAAGACCATGTGCAGTCAGGTTTTGAATATTTATGCAGATGGAGACTCTGCAGCTTTTCTGCTCATCCTGTTCCAGTGTTTGACCATCCTCACAGGGGTGGGAAAAAAAAAAAAAAAGTGTTTTCTTGTGTTCAGGTAGAATTTAATGGGGTTTAATTTATGCATATTGTCTGCTGCCCTGTCAGTGGGTGCTACTGAGAACAGTCTGGCTCCATCTTCTTCATTCCCTTCCATCAGGTACTTACAGACATTGATGAGATCCCTCCCTGAGCCTTCACTCTGAACCTTTCTTATTCTGCAATGCATAGTCAAACTTCTTTGTATCTGGAACACAACAAAGCAAGAAGTAATGGCTGGTCTGAAATTGCTATTTTGTTAAACCAACTCAGTTTTCTTTTGTGACAGAATGACAAGTTTTGTGGCCATGGAGAAACAGTATTGTTATTCAGACTTGCCTGAAGTTTTCATACTTCCTCATTAGCTAGCAAAGCAAGGCAATGGAGCAGGAATTAAAGAAAGATAGATGAAAAATGCTTGGAAGAATGTATGCAAAGAGTTCTTAGTGGTTCAACTTTAAACTGGAAGTATATATTGGTGAGAATTTCACATGAATCTGATACTGTGTAGTATTTTCATTTACTAAATAAAATGTTAAATTTGCAAATACCACCAAGATGCACCAGACTGTAAGTACATTGATGTCTAAATTAGAAATCGGAATAGTGTTAAAATAATTATGAGAAATGATAGAAGAAAAAAAAAATAGGTAAGGAAAAAAGGACTGCTCTATACATTTGGGAAGACCAATCACCATAGGAATACTGGACAGAAAATAACTGTTGTCTTAGCATTTTTATTAAGGACTATGTTAAAAGCTTGTAGTAAATCAGAAGCTGAACATCGTGAATCAACAGTGTCATGCTTTTAAAAACAAGTGTCAAGCTAGATTGAATAGCAGGAGGTAGCTTGTTTATACAACATGAAATAAAACTCCTCTTGGTCCAGATAAAGCTTCATCAGTAGCAGGATCATACCTGGAGATCTATTTTCAGTTATGATCTTTTCAGTAACTTTTGTTTACAAGGATAACTTTAAGAATGTGCTCTAGGCACATGGGCATGTTCTAAATTTAAAATGTCCTCCCCAGAGTAGATATAGAAAGCAAAGTGTTCTTAACAGAAGAGAAAAGGCTGGATTCATTTTATCAGGTTCAAAAATTCAAAGTATCTCTGTGTCTTCACAGATGTGTACACGTTTCATAAGGCTCCGTTTCCATTCTCTCACTTCTTTAATGAAATACAAATTTATCACCTTTCAGGACAAATTTCTGTTGCAATTACAGTGGAAAATGTTGGCCTGACAGCTCTGTTACCACGATTGAGCTGTAGTAGTCTAACTTTAGAGCCCAAATTTGGATCCTGTTGAGTTGCCAGAACCTCCTGAGAATGACTGAGAGCCCTTAAATTAGGATCTCGTCTACTTCCTTTACTTGTTCATGAAACCTCATCTCTCAACCTAGGCAACAGTGAAACTTGGAAATTTTAATTTTGAAGATGTCCTTCATGTAGTGTAAACTGAATTTTTGACTGAATAAAACAGAATGCAAGGGGAGGTTCATAAGTACTCACAAGTCTGCTAATCAGCTAAGCTCTAACATGAAAATGATGGATGATGCTATATGAATAGTGAGCTTTGAAATACCTTCCATTTATCATTTCTTCAGTTTAATATGAAAAAATAGCACACAGGATGTTCTTAAAAAAAAAAAAATCCCCTTTCATTAGTTCTCAGCTTCTGGTCCTTTCTCATTTCTTTAACTTTACGATCGGTGCACTGCTGAAGTTAGTGTTTTGAGTTAATCAGCTCATCCAAAGAGTGAAGGCCAGTCAGGCTTGATTATCACAAAAGCCATCTCGCACTTTCTTTTTGACTACCCTGAATAAAGGATACTGGTAATAGGCTGCTTGATTCTTGTGAGGAAAAGAAAGTGACTATTCTGTGAATAGTGAGATCTGATTTATCTGCTTAAATGGCAGAATAATGGCAGTGAGATCCATACTGTACACGAGGCCAACATCCCTGCATAGTCCGGTTGTGGCATGCCAATATTATTTGAAACTAGCCACGTTTTTCCATGCCGGAGGGAATAGTGACCCTTAGGCTGCCAGGAGTGTATTTTTTAGATCAATTAGCAGCTTTTCAGGTGCAAAGTTCAATCAGCTTCTTCTGCAGAGTGCAGTTGATAGGCTAGCACTGACAGATAAAGTTAAGGCTTCTCGCTGGCAGCTCACACTGCAATGACACACACTGGCATTGATACGACTCCCAGGAACTGAGGATGGCATGCTGCATAACTAACCTGTCATATGCCGTGCTGTGAGCTAATGTGTCAACAGTCTGTGAACTATGTTGTAGCATTGAAAGCAAGTTAAAATACCAGGCAGATACACAATACGACATTTACCACCCGTCCGTTCCAACAGGAGAAGTGTCGCTTCATCTTACAGCTAGTGCTTAATTTATAAAACCAAATTCAATGGTAGTTAGGTATGCAATGTTTGCTATGTGCCATTGGGTTTATTCTGCTTTGGAGGGAAAAGAATTTAAAAACTCAAGTGCAATGGTATCCCACTGTATTTCAGAATAGGCTGCAAAACTTGATTCAGCAGATGCATCCTTCATAACCATGTCCAAAATTCTCTTTCACATCTACACTATTTAACAGATGTGTGACTTCTTTAATTTTTGTAAACCAAATGTCATAATTGTAATGCCATACTATGTGCACATACGTTTTTACTTCACAAATCATATTTTCAGTATACATTTGTATAATGTATAATCTGTGTAAAATAGATTATCTAACAATGACAAAAATATAACAGCAAGTTAGTACCAGTAGCTAGTTTGAAGTTGGTTTATAATTTTCTGTACTAATTATGACATTGGGTAAGTATGAAAAATAATTTTCAAGGAGATTATGTCTTTTATTCAAGTTTTTTGATTTTTCAAATGCATTGCATTGCTAGTTATGTTAAAACATGGTTCATTAATAATTTAAAACATAGTTATTAGTGTAATATTTCTTGCCTTCTGTCACTTCTTCAAAATCCCGCTCTTTTGTTTGCATATTTATGAAAAATCCTAGATTTCATTGTTTTCAGTAAGGGAGTGTTCTAAAATCAGTTTAAACTGATTTAAAACTGAATGGGCATCTGGCTGATAAGGACTTCATTAGGCTGTAGCTGCAAGTCAGTTGCTATTTTGGATCAAGCTAAGACACTTTAATGCAATAGGTGCCCCTTTCTCATGAAAAAGATCTTCTAGTCAAGGTTTTATTATAGCAGTGTTACATTTCTAGAGAGCAATATGTTCCAATTAGATACGTGCTGCCAAGATTTTTGTCTTTGGAATTCTTATGGTATTGACTATAATTGCAGGAAACGTGAAGAGGAAAGTAAGAGAAAAGAAGCCAAGTTACAGAAGGGGACGCAGAATGTGGAACAAAATAGGTTTCGAGCACAACAGAATCCTGCAAATCGAGAGAAGACTATCAGCACCTCACAGTTATCTAATAAACCAATTGATACACAGACTAAGAGACCTCTGTCCCTCACTACTTCACAAATTCAACCAGGAAGAAACAGTAGAGATTCACCTAAAGCTTGTCACAAGAAAGGGACCCTAAAGGAGTCAGCAGAGCCTCAGAATGAAGGTCATAAAATTAGACAAGGTTTGTAATCTTCTATTTTCCTGGTTATCATTTTTATCCATGTCTTGTGGTATGTTAATATATAGGACCTGTTTTTCTATTATTTCTGGTTGTTGCTTTATTTAAGTGATTCATATAGGATAGAATCAGATACTGATTCTTTAAGAACTGTGTGTGTTCTGTCAACTTGAGTAGTCAGAAATACCAGTACCTACAGTGTCTGTAAAAATACCTAAAATAAATGAGAACAGGTTGGGTTTAATTGTTCTATTCCTTGCACTGTTTGGAGAAAATAAGAATAAAGATATTTGGTATATCTGTAGGATTCTTGAAGAATGTTAATGGAGAAATTGCAACTCCTGTTTCTAAACAACGTTAAAATGAGGGTAAAATTGTTCTAAGTGACATCTCCAGTATACAGAGGGAGCTGCTCAGCCAGCTTCATTCCCCATGGCAGGGTTCTCCTATGATCTGACCTTAAAGTCCTTTTATTGAGAACATAAGGATATTTTTTTGAGAAGTGAGACTTTTTTAGAAATTGTACTATGAAGCACTGTGTTGAAGGTCTTTCTGATACTTTTTTTTTCCTGTCCTGCTCCATTCTTTTATTCTATCTGTGAATGCATCATCAGTTTATCATCATTGACTGCTCCTCTATAGTTTTGCCAGTTAAACAATTTAATAACATTTCAGTCAGTTTTGACTTTAGCCAGTTATGAAGACCATGGCTCAAATCTGTCAAAATTAGTCATGTTAAAGCCTCTTTGTTATCATTAGAAGCAAAAATTAGATATGTAGTTTATTTAAGGTAAGTTGCAAGAACTTAGTCTCAGATGTAAAATAATTGCTAATTCCTCTGGAAATTCTGCTACTCAGAATAATTGTAATAATCCAAAGAGCTGGATCATTTTACCTAGATTTCACAGAATCACAGAATGATAGGGTCTGGAAGGGATCTCTGCAGATCATCTAGACCAACCCCCCTGCCAAGGCAGGTTCACCTGGAAAAGGTTGCACAGGAATGCGTCCAAGTGGGTTTTGAAAATCTCTAGACAGTGACTCCCCCACCTCTCTGGGCAGCTTGTTCCAGTGCCCTATCACCATCAAAGTGAAGAATTTCCTCCTCATGCTTAGATGGAACTTCCTATGTTCAAGTTTGTGTCCATTACCTCTTGTCCTGTCTTTGGGCAGCACTGAAAATACACTGGTCCCATCCTCCTGACACCCACCATTTAAGTATTTATAAGAATTTATAAGATTCCCCCTCAGTCTTCTCCAGACTAAAAAGACCCAACTCCCTCAGCCTTCGTTAGCTTATACATAGAAATGTGATGGTAAACAGAATACTTGACTGTATTGTCATAGTAAAAGCAAGTATCTTAGCCTATCATATGCTATGATAACTAAGTAACGGTAAAGGAGATGTTAAAAATTCTAGCAAGCTTTGTTGGCATTTGTATTAACTTTATACTACTTAAAATACTCAGATGGCAAAGTAAACCCATAAGGGTAACCAGAAACAATGGTTGCCAAATAAAGAATGGACACTCATAATGAATGTAGTGAGGAGAAACTGCTAAGTATGAAAAAAAGGGAGTCACAGAGTCGCAGAATGGTAGGGGTTGGAAGGGATTCTGGAGATCATCCAGTCCAACCCCCCCTGCCATGGCAGGTTCACCTAGAGAAGGTCACACAGGAACATGTCCAAGCGGGTTTTGAATGTCTCCAGTGATGGAGTTAGGAGATGGAAAATGGAAATAAAGATGTGGAGAGGATTTGAACAGTGAAGAGAGAAGGACAAAGAAGTTTTTAAAGGAGGCATGACCAGCCTTTTCTTTTACTGACTGCTCTATCTGTTCTTTGCCAAAATCTTCCATTGGTGCTGCCAATGAAAACTGCATTGCATCAGTCAGAGTCCCACTGTTTCTTGAAACAAATACAATTGTCTCACACAGAGAGAATGACCTAAGGAAGCAGGTAGTAGGTAGTCCATGGGAAACTTGGACTACAGGGTCAAACTGACTACAGAGATCAGGTCTGAATTTGCCAGTTTTCTGCAGAGGATTCTAATATTGATACATATGTTGAAAAAACCACATTGATGTTCCATTGTTTCCACTACCCCTCACAGTAACCTAGGGAATTCAAACCTGCAGTAAATGGTAGCAGCATGTAGATCGGACTTTTGATTGAAGGATTCCCTGAAGTTGGAGATTTCCTGAATTAGCTGTGCCAGAATAATTTTTCCATGTTGATGGAAAAAATCATATAGGCTATTGCCTGGAGATTTTTTTGCTTTTCAATATATCTTGAAATGCAGAATGTGATTTCTGCAAAAGATAAAATTTTCATTTTAAATAGAAAATGCATCACTATTGTTTATTATCTTTCTTCACCATGAGTGGTGAGCATGAAGAGAACACAACTCTTTACTCAAGGTTCTTCTGGAAATACATGATAACATATCTACTTCTTCTACAGCTTGACCAGTTTACCCTCAGAGATCATAAAGAAAGCTTCCATCTTGCCAATCCAAAAAGCCTGTGTTTAAAATAAAATGCTTATGCCATTTTTGCATAAGGATTCTCTTTTTGTTATTGGAATGATGCCAGGAAATTTGGCGCAGTAAGGATCAAATCACAAAGTCCTTTAATCAGTTCTCACTGGGTGTTTTAATCAGTTCTCCCTAGGTGTTTTAATCAATCCTCTTGTGACCAAAACTATAATGGACTCCTTTGGGTGTTTTATTGTAATTAAATATAAATTTAGATCCTGTAGGCTGGCACTTAGAAAGATTTTCAGCAATTGCAAATAGATTTTTTTGCATCTGCTGACGATGTATGAAAAGAGTTGCTTAGTTGGTGGGTCTGTTCTGGTCTCTTCTCCACTTAGAAATCCTCTTCCCTATGTATGTTAACTCATTTGCCTGCATTATAGTAGCAACAGTAATTTCTTCTCTGTGCTACGTACTTGTTACTGTTTGGTCTTCCTTCCTAAGAAGGTTTATTTCAACCTCAAAAGACGATCTAGAAAAATGATAGGGTTTTTCCATTCCTCAGTTATTCATTTGTTCAGAATGGAAGTTTTGCACATTCCACTTTAGCAGCTTAAATGTGTTACAGTAGATGGCATTGTACATGCTGTACAAACCAGGTAGCAGGTTTGGTGAGTTCAGAACGACAAGACCATTTTAAAAGGTTATGCTCTTTTGCCTCCCAGCTGTGAAAATTGACTTGCTGGGAGATCAAGATACAGTTGTGACAGTGCTGGAAATTTCATATGTTCCAGATGGGGGTGGAGAGAGGAGATGGGGAGAAGAGAGAGGGGCAGGTGGAGAGAGAGACTTTCCTTCTTTGTCTTGGGCGATTAAAATAACAGATTGAAATAGATAAAAATATAATTTATAGTAGATTAAAATAGATTACAATAATAGACATTTTTCCCCCATCCCAGAACATAGAAAGCTAATTACCCATATGACAGTCATGTATAAGTTAGAGTAACCTCTCAGCCCATACTGACCTCACCATGATAAATATTCTCTGTTGGAGACATCATTGATGATAATCCAGGGGTTTCTCTGTATTATCTGTTAATCCTCCATATTCTGTTATCCTGACAAGGCAGTATCCTGTTAAATTGTTACAGTGATGAAAAATGTAGCATGGTTTTACCAGGTTTGGGATAACCCAGAAGATTTTCTGTGATTCCATTATATCCAAGATATCTTTCTTTTCTTTTTTCCCTTCACACCTACCCTTTGATGACCTGTTTGTTAGATTTCATCACATCTGGTCTATTTTCTCATTCCCCTGTTAGTTTTCTAACAAAATAGAAGATGGGTGCTAGATGGTGATTTTCAGTTTTGTACTCCAGTCTGGCTTCTGAGACATCCTCACAAGAGTATTTAGAAACATTTATTACACAGGATTTTTTTCCCACCCTAGGCTTGGAAAAGAAATTTTGCAACAAGGGGAAAATGGGAAGGACTTCATAGTTTCATTTGGGATATTAAGGAAAGTACTGAGAAGCCAAGCACTCTGGGTTTACTGGGTCAGTGGATTACTCTTGTCTGTCATCATGTCCCAGAATGCAAGGAGGTTAGGCAGAAATTTAATACATAAGTTTGAAACAGGGAAGGTCTGTTATATTGTCTTCACTGGAACAAGCAGGTGTGTTCATGGGCCTGCATTCCTGCACCATGTGGTCAGCTTGTTTCTTTGAAGAAGACCCATATTTTCAGGTCAGTGAAGAAGTAGTTTCCCCCTGTGACTTTTTTTAGGCATATAACTCAAATGTAATGTGAGAAAGAAAAATACTTGCAGAATGGTAAACAAATTGAGAAGTTTGGGGCTGTATTGTTACATGCAGTCATGTCCTTTTCTGATTCTTCCTGATTATATGGTTTTTTCACATATAAATCCTAGTGTGCCTCAAAGGTAACTGAGTAAAAAAAGTAGAGACATAAACTGTGTTTTGCTGGATCAGACACTAAATGTTTATCTCCATTTCTGTCTAAAGATTCATTGAGGAAACGCATCAAAAGCAAATCAAGTTGTGTCAATTTCCGTTGTGGCAAAGCAAAAGAGGGAGCAAAAGTTGAAGTGAAACATCAGGTTGCAGCTGCTACAGAAGTGGATGGAGAAAAGCCCAAGGAGCACACTGTTGAGGCAACGGGTACTTGTGCTCGGAGGAGCAGGAGGCATACTACTTCTGCTTGTAGGACTGCTAGTGTTGGGGAAAAATTAAAAGATCAAAGTCAGTCTTCATCTGGCAACAGGGACAATTGTGAAGGAACACCTTTGTTCTTCTGCAACATCAGTTGTACCGGTGGAACTGCGAGAAACTCAAAGCAGTGTGAAGCTTCTTCCAAAGGCAAAAGGCATCAGCAGAAATCCAGAAATAAAGAGGTACATGATGAGCGATGTTCACCAGCTGGCTCTAGTAGACCAGGAAGCGCCAAGACAGTATTCGTAAACATCAGAAATGACAGTGTGTGTGTTGTAGAACAAACCAACAAAGTGGGAAATGACGAATTAGCAAAAAAAGCCTCCCCTTTATCGTGTGATGAGGCAGAACCTACCAGAACTGTGCCAAGAAACCCAGCAGTGTGTTCTGCTCCTGGTGACAGTTTGAACTTGGAAAAAACATGCGTAATTGGATCCAGGAATGCAGATGATCAATTATGTTCTGTCACATGGCAAAGTACAAATATTGAACTGATCCCTTTAGAGATTCGAATGCAGATAATAGAAAAAGAAAGAAAAAGAAAAGAGCTGTTTCGGAAGAAGAACTATGCTGCTACAGTCATCCAGAGGACATGGAGAAGGTAAGGCTGCTGTTTCAGTAGCTAGAGAAGAGCAAGATACAAGTAGATGTAAATTAAATTTGGCTTATCGGCAGTGCACTTTATCAGTAGTGAAGCACATAATATGTACATAATTCTTGATATTTTTTTCTTGATATTTTTTTCAGTTCTTATGTGGATGCAGAAAATTATAAATTGCTGATTTTTACTAATAACTGATATTTCCAGCTCTCCCACTAATTTAACAGTTTCATATATGGTTTAATATTTATTAGTATTCAATTAAAAAATAAAATAACAAGGAAGATCCTTTGAGCTCAACTATCCCATGCCATAGTATAGTTCAGTAGTCATGCAGAAGTTATTCCACCAGCCAAACTGTATCAAAGGGAGCAGCTGGCAGATGTCTGGAAGTGTACAGAGCATAGTACGAGCCTTATGCCAGTCCCTGGGACACCTGCATGTTTCCTGCAAGAGAAGAATCAGGTCTTAATGCCCAACTGGCTGTAGAATAAATGCTGAGTCATTGGTAGACCTCCCTTCTTCTGAGTCATGCTGGAAGCTTTGGTTCCCCTGCAGATCAGTTCAGAGGGGCTGTTTCTATGCCCTGCTGTGCCAGGACCCAGTACTAGTTGTCTTCCCAGTGCAGGTCAGCGTCTGCAATCCAACTCACTCTACCATAGCATGGAGCAGAGGGGAGCACTCAGCAGGTCTGTTCTTTTTCACCACATCCAGCCATGGACAGACTACTGTGTTGTTGAGAAAAGATAGAATCGTAGAATTGTTTTGGTTGGAAGAGGCCTTTAAGAGCATGAAGTCCAACTGTTAACGCAGCACTGCCAGGCCACCACTAAACCATGTCCCTAAGTGCCACATCTACAAGTCTTTTACATCCCTCCGGGGACTACGACTCCACTGCTTCCCTGGGCAGCCTGTTCCAGGGCCTGACAAACCTTTTGGGGAAGAGATTTTTCTTAACATCCAACTTAAACCTTCCCTGGCACAATGTGAGGCCATTTCATCTTGTTATTTGGGAGAACAGACCAACCCCCACCTCACTGCACCTTCTTTTCAGGCAGTTGTATAGAGCAAGGAGGTGTTCCCTGAGCCTCCTTTTCTCCAGGATAAACAAGCCCAGTTCCCTCAGCTGCTCCTTGTAAGACTTGTTCTCAAGATCCTTCACCAGCTTTGTTGCCCTTCTTTGGACACGCTCCAATCACCGTGATCTCTTCTCAATGTACCATATAGCTCTGAAAAGCTAAAAAGGAGGCGTGAGGTTGTGCTGCCTTCTTTAAGTGGTGCCTCCAGGCTTAAGAAATCCCATTTTTATTTTGCAAAGTGGAGGTGTTGCCTATTGTGCAAAACGCCAGGGAACTGCGTTAGTCGCCGCTTCTTTGCAGAGTTCAGAGAACTGGTGTTTCTCCCATTGCTCTTCGCAGTTAACTCAAGAAGTCCAAAGAAGTCACGTCTTTGTCAGAAAGAGCTAATGCTGTCCATTACTAGGGAAAGGACAGCAGACCAACAGCCCCTGGTCTGAGCTGGCAGTCCATTTGTTCCTAAACTGAAATGTGGCCATTTAAACATTTGTGTTGGCTCAGCAAGTACTTCTGTGTGCTCCAGCTCCAGCTTATCTATTGCTGAGCAGTCTGAACATTTCAAAGCATGAGGTTGGATTTGCAGTCCCATGGTATTCCATGTTATCTCTTTACTGGTGTTGGATATAAAAGTTACACTGGCTTTTATGTGAGTACATTCCTATTCCTGTGAAAAGTTAAAATTTTTGGAACATGATATTAAACATTCATTTTGGTGCCTATTTCCTTGGTGCAAATTCTGAAATTTTGTACAGTATCATCTATTTCTGTACTTTCATCATCTTTGCTCTCTGTTTGCTATTTAGACATCCAGGTCTGGGGTCCCCAGTACAAGGAGGACATGGGCCTGTTGGAGCAGGTCTAGAAGAGGGCCACAGAAATTGTCAGAGGGCTGGATTACCTCTCCTATGAAGGCAGTCTGATACAGTTAGGGTTGTGCAGCCTAGAAAAGAGAAGGCTCTAGGGAGTCCTTATTGTGGCCTTTCAATACATAAAGGGGGCCTATAAGAATGATGGAGAAAGATTTTTTTTTTATTATTATTATTTTTATTTACCAGGGCCTGTAGTGACAGGACAAGCAGGAGCAATTTTAAACTGAAAGAAGGTAGAGTTTGACTGGACACAAGGAAGAAGGTATTTTTATGAGGGTGGTAAGACAGTGGAACAGGTTGCCCAGAGAAGTTGTAGATGCCCCATCACTTTAAGTGTTGATGGCCAGGTTGGGTGGGGCTTTGATCAACCTGATCTAGTTAAAAATGTCCCTGCTTGCAGCAGCAGAGTTGGACTGAATGGTTTTTAAAGGTCCTTTCCAACCCAAACCATTCAATGGTCCTGTGATTCTGTGCCATATTCCTCCTACCTGCACCGAACTGCAGAGCAGCCACTTGCTCTCCCAGTGATCCACCACTTCTGCCATCAGCTCTCTCTGCCACTTCCAAACACTATGTAAGCAGCTCAGTGCTGGCAGTGATCTCCTTGGCCTTCTTTTCTAGTTTAGATCCTAAATGCTTATGTTGTGTTCAGAGATACTAAAAGCTAAAGTGAGTCAGGAGTAGGTTAGGCAAGTACCTCCATCCATGATACTGCTGCTTCTGAAGGCTCTGCTGGTTTCACTTAACACCAAATTAAAACCCTTACAGAGGATTAGGCATGTGTTGTAGCTTTCAGTCAAAGCATAGAGATTTGTAGTGAGCACCTGTTCAAATGTCCTCACAAGACCTGGGATCTAAAGCCTTGTGTCAAAGGCTTTACCTGTGTAGGTATCTTTACATTCCATTTAAAGTTTTGACTATCTAAAGAGTTCAGATAGATCTTTCTAAATGCTCCATCTGCTGAAACAGCATTAGTTTGTTATCTCAGCAAAGAGTTTAGGCACACACCACACTGGAAACTGGTGATTAAAGGTTGTTTAAATGGCATTTCTTATTTAAAGAATTAATAAAGAAAAATAAATAGGATTGTGCTGTTTGCAAAACTCGTATTTTTTAGAATGCTAAGAAGGGTCATAAACACTGTAAGACTACAGGAGAGATTAGTTTGTCAGTTCTTCCACTGTCATTTCATTGTCTGTGGACAGTTTACTGTTGCTAGAGCTTTGATGGTGTTTGTAAAGTTTGCAGCAAGATCCCAGTGCATTTGTTTCAGGGGATGCTTTGATGCAGAACACAGAACAGTTCGTTGGGCAGTTGATGCTACTGAAAGCCCTGCACTGTTACGAGACTCCTGCTTTCCTCCTGCATTTTCTCTCCCAGGCCCATGAGTTCCACTGCCTTTTCTACTTGCACTTCAAGCTCAATGTGAGCTTGATTGTTTCAAGTGTTTTGAAACTCAGATGGATGATGAGCGCTCTGAAATTGGGCCAGAAGTCCTCCTTCCAATTTCTATGCCATTAGCACAGCAATAATGTTTATTTTAAAAAAGAAGAGAGTTCTGCCTCTTTCTTTGAAGCTGAGTTCATATATATATTGAAAAAAGAGGTAGTCTGGGTAGTGTAAGATGTAGAGCCCAAGTGAGATTGGTGGCATTGATGATGGTCAAGAAATCATGGTTAGCAATTCCAGTCGGCTCACACTAGGCAGCTGATGTGCTGACACCAAATTGAGTGGGAGTGTCGATCTGCTTGAGGGGAGGACAGCTCTGCAGAGAGATCTGGACAGGCTGGAGTGATGGGCTGAGGTTTAACAAGGCCAAGTGCCACGTCCTGCACTTCAGGCACAACAACCCCAGGCAATGCTAGAAGCTTGGGGGGCAGTGGTTGCAAAGCTGCCTGGCAGAAAGGGACCTGGGGGTGCTGGTGGACAGCTGGCTGAACATGAGCCAGCAGTGTGCCCAAGAAAGCCAATGGCATCTTGGCCTTTATCAGAGACAGTGTGTCCAGCAGGAGGAGAGAAGTGATCGTGCCCTGTACTCAGCACTGGTGAGGCCACAGCTTGAGTACTGTGTCCAGTTTTGGGCACTGCAGTATAAAAAAGACATTGAGGTGCTGGAATGAGTTCTGAGAAGGGCAGTGAAACTGGTGAAGGGTCTGGGGAAAATGTCATATGAGGAGCAGCTGAGGGAGCTGGGGTTCTTTAGTCTGGAGAAGAGGAGGCTGAGAGGAGACCTTATTGCTCTCTACAACTACCTGAAGGGAGGTTGTAGTGAGGTGGGTGTTGGTCTCTTCTCCCAGGTGACTAGTGATAGGACGAGAGGAAATGTGCTTAAGTTGCATCAGGGGAGGTTTGAGTTGGATATTAGGAAAAAAAATTTTTACTGAGAGAGTGGTGAGGCCTTGGAACAGGCTGCCTGGGGAGGTGGTGGAGTCACCATCCCTAAAAACATATAGATGTGGCACTTCAGGACATGGTTTAGCATTCCTGATAATATTTAGTAGACGGTCAGATTTGATGATCTTGAAGGTTGTTTCCAACCTTAATGTTTCTATGACTACTAATATATAAGTTATTCTGATGTTCTCTCTGAAATACTTAATTTCCCATCCAGTGTACAATGAATTGTAGTTCTTAAGTAGGTACCTACTGTGTGGCTCTGGGTCCCACTCAGTCCTGTGTCATTTGGGTCCATAAATAAATAGCAATATTGCTATTAATCATTAATTAATAATAACTGCTGGTAAA
Source organism: Megaceryle torquata (assembly GCA_024611175.1). Classification (NCBI taxonomy): domain Eukaryota; kingdom Metazoa; phylum Chordata; class Aves; order Coraciiformes; family Cerylidae; genus Megaceryle; species Megaceryle torquata. The sequence goes on from JANIJG010018055.1 coordinate 63,472, forward strand.
TAGCATGTACTTGTAGACAGCACATTGTTAATGTATAATTCTACATTAGAAACATGTAGAAGTAGATGCTTGAGTTCTGGCATTTCTCCAGATTAAAGTGTATTTGTCTCACTCCAAATTTTATAGTCACGATTTACCTATTGGAAGTTTCTCGAGAGGTACCATGAGCTACAGCACAATGGTACTGGTCTTCTAAAGTATATTAAACTTGCCTTCCTCAGGAAAATGTTTCAATTCCCACAGTTCACAAACTTTATAAGTGTAGTCCTCAAAAGTGTTTTTAAAGGTGTGTGGCTTTCCAAAGGTTAATTGCTTATTCTGCTCGTTGAGGCTTCACAGATCCTGTGTCTGGCTCACTCTCTCGGGGGGGACACTGAGGCCTGTGCTATTCTCCAAGGTCCACAGTGAGTCAAAAGAAGCTAGAAAACAGTTGGTTGCTGTCCCTGTTGGTCTCCTGCTGGAGTCAAGCTGTCCTTTTTATAGCCTATTGCTGTATGCATGCTTTGACCAGCAGTAGTTTTCAAGGTTAGAGCTTCTGTGACAATGAATCTGAGTGCCGTTTGCTGGCTTTGGCATTCTGCACCTATATTCCACCTTTCTTTTCTGTGCAGTAGTGTTGACTGAGGCACCACATCAGATTCAAAGAGCATCAAACTCAGTCCCATTCTTCTTTTTCCTCACTCAGATCAGAATGATCTGTTACAAGAGTACTGAATTTAAAAAATACGTGCACACGCTCTAAAGATAACTGCCTACATCATCTGGGTGTCAGAGCCTCACAGTTGGTTTTTTGTTGATGAAAACTACCAGGAGTTCTTTACAAACATGAAATCACAGCTGGGTGCAAAGGTGGAGCGCCTGTGAATGGTCATTTCATATGTCAGCAAAGGCTTCTGGCAGTAATTACCAAATTCCACAAGAATAGCTTAGTATTCTTTTCGGCTCAAGTATGAAACAGTCCCCAATTGTTTTTCCTGGAGTGATATTCACATAACCCATCCTTAGCTCAAGTTGTATTAGCAAGTCACTGTAGTTGTGCCCCCCGTCACTTTCTCTTCCTCTCTTAGCTTGCTGCAAAGTTCTAAGTGCTGTGTTATTTAACAGAACTGGATCTTTTTTTTTTTTTTTTCTTCTGTGTCTTAAAAAAAAATGTTCCTGTTCTGAATTTATGCAGCAGTTTGCAACTTGTATGGACACTTATTGGTAAGATGCAGCTGCTCCCCACATTTGTTACATACTTTAATGAGCTGTGTAACAGTACATGCCTGAATTCTGAAGTTCCACTAAATTTAGATTAAAGATGTTTATCTCACCCAGCAAATTTCACAGAGGTAATTTACTAAGCTTATTGAAAGTTTAAAATTATTGGGGCTGTAACAGAGCATATCATCACCCTTTGGCATTCCATTGTGCTCTTATGGACTCATTTTCTGTGTGCTGCTGTGGTTGGAATTACACAGTGCATTCATGGCTTATAGCATATATTTAAACAATTTGTAGCTGGTTGTGTCATCCTTTGTTTCAATTCAGAACTTGTTGCAGTTGGAGCAACAGAACAAAATCCTCCCTCCTTCTTCATTCCCTTAACCAGCGCATCCATCCAGTAGAAGCCTTTTTGAATGGCAGAGGGGTGATGATCAATGTGATTCAGCCCGTTACCAAACATATAATTAATATTTTACAAGTGTTACTCCGTGTGCATTTGTGACAGGTTTGTAATGACTTAATTGCTAGGCTGGTTAATTGACTTGTGAGCATCAAATGCCACTATCTGATTGAATACTTGTACCTGTTTCAAGAAAAAACACCCAAGTAACTCGTTGCGGTGGCTGTTAGCCACCAGAGCAGGAGGGAGGCCAGATAACCTACTGTTGCCACTTGAAACAAGGCTCTGACAGTGTGTAAGAGGAAAGCAGCTGTAGCAAGGCTGGGTCGGGAGATGGAGAGCATTGGAAGGGAAGGGGAAAAAAGCAAGAACTGACTGCTGAAAGCAGGGTGAGGGGAGCAGCTTCAGAGGAGGGAGGGGAAAGCATCTCAGTTTTCTGTAGAGGAAATGTGCAGTTGAACTTGGAAGAGGTAGATGTGGCTTGTCTCTTGCACTGATGGAGAATACAGAGTGGTAAGGAGCACGTGAAAATTCAGTGTTATTAAGCTATGGATATAGCGAAAATGAGAAAACAGTATTGATTATACTGTTATTTCATAAATATTTATAGGTTTCTGTCTTCTCCATATTTGCTGTATATTATAAAGCAGTTGATAAGCTGATGTTGCAGTACTGTAACTGTGGATACCTGTAATGCCAGATCTTTATTAGCTGTGTGAAATAAGGGATGCATCTAGAATTGAACTCAGCTCCTACTTTTTCTTCTGAGCAAACATTTCTCATCCAAATGACTTAGCACATCAGTGGGAGTTCTGTTTTCCCAGCTACTCATGTAATCCACCATGTGAACTGATGCATGGAAAGCACTGAAGTTAAAACAGGTCACCTAAAACAAGTGCTCTTCTCTTTTCTGCTCTCTAGTTACCAGCTAAGACAGGAGTTGTTTCAGCTGCTTAGTGCTAAGCGGCAGTGCAAAGATGAAGACAAATGGAGACAAGAGACAGCTGCCTTCTTCATTCAGGTTGCTTGGAAGAAACAGCTGAACCATAGCCCTCTGAAATCAGTGCCTTCATGTAAAAATCTGAAATCTATCAACAAAACCAGCTCAGCCATAAAAACCAGCAAGCAGTCCATCCTTAAGCAGATCTATGGTAATTTTGTTTTCACTATATTTTAAATAGCTACGCTTTTGTTTTTATAACAAATTGTTGCTTGTATTTTGAATTCTTCTAGGCACTTCTTTTCTAGTTAGGGATTTTAACTATTTATAAGAATTAGTCTGAATCTCAGGTGTTCTGGGTATTCCTGGGTTTGGGTTGAAATAAAAAAACCAAACCCTCTGTGATGTAAAATGGCTGCTGCTAAAGCCGTTTGAAGCCCCACATCGCATTATTCCAGCACAGTCTCGAGCAAACAAATTAATTCTGTTGCCAGAGCTGTTCACATGTATCACTGTGGAAATGAAGAGCGCCATTAAACGGGGGATAGCTGCACAGTGTGGCTGTCTGCATCATGGACTCAGTGTTTTAGGTATTGGTTTAAACTTTTGGGGCTTGTGAAGAATATGGTCTTGTTGTGTGGTACTAACTTTCTTCTTTGAAGACAGCTGGTCTTTACTGGCAGAGCAAGACCATCTTTTATGCTAACAGTGCTTTGCCCTGCTCCTGAATGTGCACAGTGCAGAGGAACACATCTTGAAGAGAGGGTAGAGAAAAAGCACTGCTTTAAAACCTTGAGTTCCCTTACAGTGTGGGTCACTGTTGGACTCAGGATGTGCTAAATGTATCTGTTTACCAGGGGGTAAGTCAATGCTATCATAGCTCTGTAGTTTAGAGAGACAATAAATAAATAATAAATAAATAAAACTAATACTTTTAATTTCCTTCTTTTTTTTTTAATAGCAACTGCAAGATGTATTTAACTTCAGTTGAGATTCACTTGTGTTGTGTCACACTTTCTGTCATATAGAACACCTCATCAGTTTCCTCATCATAAATGAGAATAATTTTTAGGATAAAATAATGTTTTAGCCTACTGCACAGCTATACATAACCACACCTTTATGTAAATAAACATAGAGCTGTTCATATTGTTTGTTAAAGGACGTTCTCAGGAAGGCAAAGTGTATCAGCCAACAAGACCTCCTTCGAAGCTGAAGCTTTCTGATATGCAGCTGGTCTCAGGTAGGACACAAATTTTAAGAATACTATTATGTTTATGTACATATGAGATTGTTTTTTTCTTTTCTAAGATGAAACCAATCTGCTCAAGAACTGGCATCTCATAGCAAAACACAATTGCTACCAAAGTGTTGTGATTGCACTCTCTCTCTTTCACTGCTTTGGACTTGGGCACTGCACTTTTATCCTTATGTTGAATTATTTATAGGAAAACCTATCTTCTTTGGGCTGTTACTAGGAAAGACCTTAATGTAATGGATTTGTACAGTGATAAGCCAGGTAACATTCACCCATAGTTAAATTTGCTTACAGATACTCATACTTTGGTTCAGCAACACAAGTATTTATTAGTTCTACAGAAGCAGAGAACAGATTTCTACATGTGCCAAGAATTTCTACACCCGTTTGCTAGAATTACGTGTTAGTGCCTAGATGAAAACTTAAAAATCCAAAAGTTACTCATCTGATCCCTGTCTTCTAAAATGACATGATGGGGTTCCCGGGCTGTGCACAGATCCTCAATTATGTCTTAGATAAATAATTAGGTTTTTAAGTACCAAAATCATGCATTTGCTGTAGCTCGGAAGCCATGCAGCCGTCACCAGGCTTACCTGGAAAAGCCTTAGTTGTTTGCCACTGAAGTGTTATTTATGGAGTGGGAGTGGGGCAGCAGGATTGGCAGGACCAGGACTGTTGAGCCAAAGAGGCAGATAGGTGGGGGCTACACCACCTCATACAGAATAGCATCTGGAAAAGCATTATCACAGTATTTGTATTATCTTTGTAGTATCAAGGTATTATTATATTGTAAAAGTATTGTCCAAGTCATTAAAGGCTGGCACTTTCATGCATGTGGTATTAGTTGACAGCTTAAAAATGAAGTTGGAGTAGATTGCCATCTCTCCTGCTGCTTCTTTACTAAACACCATCTTTAAGACTTCTTCAAGTGTGTTAGGCACTTACTTGGGATTGGGAGTGATGGTCACGTGAGCCCTTCACCATGTGAAGATTTGGTACCACGTTGGACACTTGGTTGTGTGACACGTAGTTCAGAGGCAGGCCACAGCTAGAGAGCAACAAAGCAAATGCTCCAAGGAGACAGTAGATCAAGTAATTTCCAAAGGGAAGTTACACTTACCTTTCCAGCTAAGTGCAATGAAACTCTGAAGTCAGAAGGAAATCTGATGGTAGAGCTATCTATCCTTCAGCGTGTTAGGGCTGGAGGTGAGTTTCTGCCTCAGTAACAGACAGAGGCTTTTTTCTCCCACCATTTGAAAACTGTTTGTATTAAAGAGGCCTGAGCAGACAGGTGTTTGATTGCCACCTCTTCGTGCAGCCATTAATCTAAATTTTAAAAGAGCTTTAGCAAATAATGCTTCTTTTCGTTTAACTATTCAGGACAACAGCTCTCCCTGTCTTCTGAAATAAAAAGGCTTTCTTTTGAGGTTTGAGTGTCCTTTGCTTTCATAACTTGGTGACGAATAGGATAGTGATAGGAACTCTGCCCAGTTCCTTTAGAACACTACCTACTTTTATGCACCTAATAGGAGCTCGGGGAACTTTAGCCCTTACTTAAAGACAATAACATGTTTTTCATCTGACTGCCTTTGTGCATGACAACGTTACATTCGTTGGAAAAGTTCAGAGCTGTCAGTGGCTAATGCCAGATACTCTATTTCTGACGTAGGTGCCTGGAGTAGGTCAGACTACTGCTCAGTTTGATTCTTCCCTTGCAGAAGGTACATGGGGGAAGGTGCAGACTGACTGTCAGCCCTAGTTTTAATGTTCATGGAGGTAGTGGAAAAATCATGCAGTGACAAATCTGTAATAGGCACTGACACCAAAATCAGTTAACTTCTTGGCATAAGCAGACCAAACACTTGGGCGTGGGGGACAGAGAGAAGGTACTGAAAGAAAAAGTACAAATAAGTAAGGGGGAGTGGATGGTGACAGGCAGAAAGGACTTTGCAAGGGGCTATACAAACAGGGGGTAGGTGCTTTGAAATATTCTGATAAATAGCACGTTTATGATTGTTACAATTAAAACATTTGAAAGGGGGTTTTGCAATATCTATATTTTTTATTAAATAGATGCCTTTTGTGAGTTCAGTAAATGGCATTTAAAGAGGCTCTCTCTGCACCAGGCCAGACAGATAAGCCCATTTTTTTTGTTTCACTGTGGACAGTACTGTGTGTAGATAGAGTTGTAAAGGAGGAGGTTTTGCGATTCTTGGAAGTAGAAAGACATCCTTAAGATGTGTTGGGTTCATGCCCTCAATGATTTGCACTTAGGATGACCCTGGCTTAGACTCAGATAAAGCACTACAAGGTTTGCATCCAGTCTCTGCAAAACTGGGCGAGCACACGTGTTGTTTGTAATTATGTGTATCACAGTAAATAAAAGCACTGAATGAGTCCAGACATTCAGCTGGAGTTCAAACTGAAAAGAATGGGCAGCTGGGCAGACATTTTTGCTTTCTAGTAATTCAGAGAGTACTCTCTGTAGGCCTGGACTAACTTCACCTACATTCTGGAAATGACCCAGTACCTAATGTTGCTAAATACTACTCAAGAAAATCTCTTGCTGCTTTTCAGCAGCCTCAGCCAAGAGCATTGAAGTGGTGACTGCAATGTCAGCCTGGAAACCTTTACTCAGTTATGAGGGTTACCCTCAAGTTAAACCCCATTATTGAGCCCCCGTGGGTGTTTAACACAGCCTCTCTCTGTGTACCTGGTGTCAAAGAAACCAAACTGTACTTAGAGCTAATCACCAGTGAGATGGCAGGAGGAAGGCATGTTCTTTTCCTGGTACATTCCTTGTTTATGAAATCCAGCATCCAGTGTAGGTCTGCCTTTTTCTCCACTAGAGATACTCATCAAAATAATTCTGTTCTTTTACAGTAAACAACCTACAGGGTGTTAATTTGCTGGAGAACATGGGAAAATCAAAGCAATTTTCATACAACATGAGACCAACCACTGCTGCAAAATCAAAAAATACAAGACTCAAGCACTAAGCAAAATTGAATGTTTGGAATTCAAAAACCACATTCTGGTACGACTGTTATCTTTCCTCTACAGCATAATTAAACTTGAATGCATTTCTAATTTTCTATTATCTCATAGCAAGTAACTTCTAAGGAGTTTAAGTCATTTTGTGTACAAATTAGTTTTTAAGTGCAACTGTTAATTTATCTTCTGACCCGATGAAATCTGAATTGCATTTGGAAACACAACAAAACACTAAGCCCTGCCTTGCAACAGTTGCAGAGGCTCCCAGAGTTTTCCGCTGTCAAAAGCAGGACTTTGGACAGGTTCATCAGAGAGTTTCAAAGGAGAGGGAAACTGTACTAAAGATGTAACAGTTCTGAAAGACTGCTATTCCTTATCACCTCACATTTATTAAATGTATTTCAAAATATAAACAGGAATGGAAAAACAGCCTTTGTGCTCCACTTCTGTACTAAAACAACTGGTTTTTAACTAGCTGCGGATTCAGAAGGAAAACTATAGATGTTGACAAAAAAACACTCTAAATTGCTTTCCACAGCCTGTGGGAACTGCTAGGGGTGGTGAGATTATCACCTTTTTTTTTCCCCATATTAAATAACTATTTTTATACAAGCACAGAAAGCATTTCTACAGAAAGCAAGAAAAGATGGGACCTATTTGCTAGTATTTACTTTGCACAAAGTATTTAAAAATATGAACTCAGCAAAAATAATGTTACTCTAGTTTCAAAGTATATTGTTTTCTACTTTTTCTTTTAGTTGACATTGGTTAATTCTAAATGGTTTTAGAGAACATGATGCTTCCAAATAATAGATGACTGGAGGCAATGTAAGTCTGTTTCTCAGCAAGCATATAAGCTTCAAGATGACTGGATTTTCTTTATCATCCCTCACTGTGGTTACCACATCTACTAAATCAACCTCCAGTAACATCTGCTCACTTGAAAAGACAGACAGCAGAGGTACGCAGGTCTTTGTAAAATTTTTATTCTGTTTCACTTACAAAAAAATTGACAAGCTTTGTTCCAACATCTTCCATTCAAAACTAAATAGAAGTAAATGCTTTACAATAAATGAAGTTTGACCTCTTCAATATACCGCATTTATAGGGCCAGGTCCCTGGGGGTGAGAGGCAAGGTAGATGTTGAAACAGTAGTGGAGGTCTGTCAGCCACTGCTCTTGAACTTCACCACTCTTCAGGGTCTAGAAAGGAGGGGAAAAAAGGTAAAACTTCATTTCACCAATAGCGCTCGCAAAGCTTTGCTTTGTTTTTACAGTTAATCAATTGTGCTGCTAAAGATACAAGAGGTCCTAGTTCACCTGCATACGGTGACATTATCCTTGTCATTTACATGTTTCAACATGGTACATCTGTTAAAGCTGAAGGAATAAAGTGTTGCTATTTGGTACAGTAAGTCATTGTTACATTATGAAGTATGTGAATTACATCAGATGTGAATTTTTAATTCTAATGGCTTGCTTACTTTCCAATTCTGCAATATATAGTCAATTAAAATGCAAATGAACATGGTTCTACTAAAAGCAGGAAAGCTCAACATCCCAGTCTACAGGAAAACTGCTATCAAGAGGCCACCATAGGTCATGGTCCAGTAATTCACTCTCCTTAGCATTCAAAATTGGTTAAAAACCACCAGTAACAAACACAACCCACCTGCAGTGGAACATCACAAAAGCCATCTCAGGCATTTTCAACATCAAAGGAAAGCAACCACCTCATACTCTGATAGAGAATATGGACGATAGTTTCTCAGAGCCACTTTCACCACTGTTGAGGTTGTTTCTGGTGACAGACCTTTTAAAAGCTACTGACAGATACAGGTGGCTGACTCAAACCTGTGCGCCCTACAGACTTTCTGTATTCAAAATTAGCAAGAGCTTTGTGCAAAGGCCATTTCAGATTTTTTTTTTTGTGGAGAGAAGCAACAGTAATAGTCTCCAACCCAGTGGAATGTGGGCCTGTAACCAGAAGCACTGGGGGTTGCAATATTTGAAAGAGAATATATTTTGGCACCATGTATATTTAAGAGAGTTTGATTTAATCAGACACATCTTCATACACTTACATTCCCCTGCTCCAATAAACAGGAAAGATGAGTTTCTTATTTTGAGACAGCTCTCCCTCAGACAAGCTGTGTAGGAAATCCCCTTCCAGTGCTTTTGGTTAGGAAGCCAACTGCTGTCCAGGGCCCTGGACTGGGTGCAAATTAAACCTCAGAACTGCCTCATCAATGCAGTGACCCCGGGAGCTGGGACAAGAAGCAGCCTTCTACCCAGCCTGGACTTCCAAGACAAATCAATCGTAACGTGTTTTGCTAAGCATCTGTTCCTGCTGCTTGCAATGATTTTTAAAGCTTGTATAACCTGTAATCTGTGAGGGAACAAGAAGTTTCATACCATGATGTCCTTGATAATCTGTTGCACCAGAAATTCATTTGTGATCATATGGCTCCTGAGCTGACCATGTTGCATTAGTAAGCGAAGCAACTGAGCAACAATGGGCAATTCTTCCCGACAGATCCTGCTCACTTGCAGACTCTGCAGCATCAGTCTCAGTAATCGTGGCAGGAGTGCTAACGCAGAAATACACGATCCCCACAGCATATCCCTGAGAGAAAGGGAAAACAAAAGCTGAGATGATCAAGGACATTTATTTCAAAAATGCTCCTGTGAAGTAGCCTTGTAGCTGCACAAGGAAACCTGTCTCCATCAATTCAGTCATGCCAGCCGCCTTCACCATAATTAGTGCCGAAGCAGAAAATTTGTACCAGAAAATGCTAAACTTGAAAGTATTCCAAAATCATGTACAACTGGAAAAAAGTTAAGGTCCTGTGCTGGAGCAAAAATGTTGCTGAAGTTCTTACACAGTGCAGTTTCTGATTGATGCAGCTGGGAACAGGTTTTTGTTTTGGTCATTTTTCCAATACACCTGAATCTTTAAGACTCGTAAGAAATTAAACAATGGAATCAGATTTTTGTGATATGCAAATCATTAAATACAGTAAGTGAAGGAGGTCTCCAGCTCTAAAAATACATCTTAACTGTTAAGCAAGCTTTAAACAACTTTCCTGTATATGGAACAGTTAGGGGAAAATTCTGAAGCTTAAACTGTTTAAAGACATTTCTGTTACAGAGGCAAATAAACTTACTGAAATCTGCTATCTGGAGCTTTTGTTTGTTTGGTTTTGTTTTTTTTTTTAATCAAATGGATTTACAGTCTACAAAATGATGCCCAAGAAGTTTTTAACAAAACTGCAATATCAAGTCAGAGTACAAGGCTTATAAAACCAAATCCTTTGCATGTTGCTTTTCAGTGTATCTAATGAAACTAAAGGCTAAAGCTAAAGATTAAGGTATAAAGAGCCACCTTTCTCAAGTCAAGATGGTTCTGACATCAGACTAGACCAATCTGAATGAAGCCTTCAGCTATTGCTTTAAATAATTCCAGCTAACTTTGCAGCTGTTTTTCTTAAATCCAAGCACTGTTCTGAAGTAAGCAAAAGACAAACAGCAAAATAAATTGGGGATGGGGGGGGGGGGGGGGGGTTTCCCTTTCTTTGAAATCCTCAAAAAATTTGGGGGTTAAAAGCGAGAGAAAAAAAAAAGGGTAAAAAACCCAGCATTCCTTTTTTTTTACCTGTT
>JANIJG010018055.1:73938-101796 GCA_024611175.1 Megaceryle torquata
AAGAGAAAGAAGAAAAGAGAGGCAGGGGGAGGGGGTGGGGGGGGGGGGGGGGGGGGGGGGGGGGGGTGTTATCCTTTCATTTGACATCTCTAAATACTTGAGGGTATAAAGGCAGAGACAACTAACATGGTAAGAAAAGCAGCATTACCTTTTCTGTACATGTTCTGCATCCTCTTTGTCTAAAGTCAGCAGGAAGTACAGGAGACTGTAACAACAAGAAGCTAAGAACTTGTGCAGGGTTTCACTTAGGATGCAGGCTTGATCCAAGAGCTTATTTATGGCACATAGAACAGATCCAGCTGTGCTATCGGGTATGACAACCAATCCAACCTGTATTAAAACAAAAAACCCCAAGTTTATCACTTCATACGCACGGCTTTTTTGCTGGCATACAAGCATGTCTAGAGCCAAATGAATCTCTTTCACGTGACGTACATACCTTCATTTCTGTTCAAGCTCTACATGCTACTGCATTTTTTTCAAATCCCTGTTTTCCCAAGAAACTGCCACCCATACCAAGAAAATGTTAAATTGGCATCTTTGCCTCATCCTCTCTAAATAAACACTCATCTCTTAAAACCAAACCACTGCTTCGAGCCTTGCTCTGAAAGACGGTACAGGCACAAAAAGAATCTTCTGGGTCTTGAAACAACAGAGAACTGTCACCAAGGCAACTCGGATTTACTCTCCAGAGAGAAAAGCTTCTCCTGGATCGTCATCAAGGTGTGCCGCCAGAAATCCAACAGACTCAACTGGAGTGAGAGCATTATTACAAGTGAACGAAACACATGGTAGGCCCACAGCTGGAGAGATACTCCTCTGTTGATAAAATGAGAGCATCTCCTTGAGTAAGGATTTTAGAGGCATAATAAATCATTTAGAAAAAGTCTTTTTTTTGGGTAGAGGCAGTGAATTAGAAAGTAAATTTTGAAGTGCTATGGAGTAACTATCCTAGATTTTTAGTCCTGAAGAGCCATTAAAAAAAAAAAAAAAAAAAGCATGCATTGCTAATGTGGCACCATTTATCTTACTTTAAAATACCCAAACAATTTAAGGCTTTTTAAAGTAGCCTGATTTGCTCACCTGCATGTACATTGTTTTAAGCTGACAGGCAGTTGGTTCACTTAACATGGTCAGCTGTTTCTTTTAGAATTGTTTAGAAAAAGATCAATAGTCCAAGCTACAGAAACATGAAATGTATTTCATTGGTATGACTACTCATGAGAGGTAAAAGATAAAGAACAATGACAGGTTCATATTTGTTAGTACTTCCAATCTAAGACCCCAGGTATATTTCAAGCCCCTGAGCGCAGATCACTGTGCCAAACTGACCCTGCACCAGCCAGCTGCAGAGGCCGGAGGAGGATGGTGTTCCTGTGGGACAGAAGACGGACTGCAAATGTCACCAAGGCCCTGTATATGTAATAATGATGTTCCTGACCAACCACAAATAAGAAGTAATGACAGTGAGTTGAACAGATGTCTGCATATAATGAAGTACCCTGAAGATCAAATTAGCCAACACCGCTGATGAAACATGCCAACCAGCCAGTCTGAGAGATGATGTGCACACAGACATTCCAATTTATACAAAATGCAGTAGATGAGGCTCAAATAAGTTCCCATATAAGACGTTGCCTACATGGTGCCTTTCTTCCCCGTTAGCTGTCATCCAGTCAGAGATCTTGGGCAGCAGTCTAATCAGCTACAAAAATCCACTTAACTCTTCGCTCTCAAAGGGACAGTGCAGTAGAACACATAAGCTGATCTTAAAGCTGTGATTTAAGTCAACACCCACCCCCCCAGAAATCTGGACTCCAGGTACAGGTGAACCACAGGAGCTAGAGTTCAGGATAAGGAGAAGACATGCTGTAGAACGCATCTAAAGCTGTTAGTCACTTTTGAAAAGCAAAGCAAACCAAGAAGCCTTTCATTTATGTCTGTCCTGGCTTGAAAACAAGGGAGGGGGGAGGTGTAGAATCCATACAAGTTTGGATAGCAACAGTTACTAGGTATTTTTTAAAACTTTATTAGTCTTGTTGACAAATGCTGAAACGATACACAAAATATATGGAATAAATGGATTTGAGGGGTAATGAGACAGTTTTAATATTTCTCACAAGGAAGTCAGCCTAGAAGGCCAAATGGTACTTACCAGGTATTTACAGATGCCAGTCTGGAGAATGTCAAAACACTGACTTTGTGAAGGTATAGTGGACAAGCTGTGACAGACCATCTGTTTAAACAGAACAAAGTTATATTTAAGTACACCAACCAAGACTGCAACCAGCAATCTTTCACTGTGTAGTCATACTTTGTTGACAGACCTAAATACAAAATACCTGCAGGGACACATAGCAGCTCTGTCCTCAAAGTACTGATTCATCAGAGTCCATAAGAGTAACCTTGTCAACATAAAACTTACAGTGTTTAAGAAGAGGGTTTTTTTTGGTAGTGGCTTTCTTCATTTTACCTATATGATGGAAGTAGAAGGCAAAAAATATCCTATCCAGCTACAGTGCCACACTGAGCCTCAACAGGCCTCTCCTCGGAGCCCAAGAATTTCAGAAGAAAACTTCACAAATAACTTTATGTAGCAGGAAACAGAGGAATCACAGTGAAGCACACCAGAAAAATAATGAAACAAAGAAGAAAGTAGCAAGGATCGATTTCCAACTTATTTTCCTCTACACTGTCAAAAACTGTCATGTTTAGAGGATACAAAATGGAATATTACAAAGGGAAATCTTGACTAAGACCCCATAAAATGCTATATGGCTCTTGTATAGGATAAAGAAGCCAGAGCTGCGGTAGATCTCCAAAGCAAGCTGTACTACAATCCTCCACACATGGTTTTCTCTGTTCCTGGTTTCCTTCCCATCTAATACCAATAATTCGTGAACTAGTCAGAGAGCTTGGATGACCTCCCTCTGTTCACATTCACTGCTCATCCCACCAGTGTCAACTGAAGCCTCCACAAAGCAACACATGCACAAGAATCAGTATATGAGGAATTAATTTTCCTGTTTGTGCTTAAGGGAACCAGAAAGAGAAAAGCAAGATCAGACATTGGAGGGAGGGGTGAATTTAAGTTCCTGAGTTTTAAAAGTATCTTGACTAAGCAAAAATTATTCCTCTAAGATACACACTTGACTGAAGAGAGACCTAAAGAAGACTTTCAGAAAATTATTTAAGGGATTAAATTCTGTGATACTGTCCTGGTTTTGAGATGTAAGTTGAACCAGGTCAAGACACCTAAACAACAGATAGTGACAGAACAGAAAACATCACCTGCATTGTGTCAAAAAACAACACTACACAACATTTCCAGTTGAAGAGAGACTCCAAAGAAAGGCAAGGCCAGGAAAAGAACCATTAGCTTAAGGTCATGCGATATGAAAACTCAGTCCTAAGTAATGTGGATGCCAGTGATGGTTTCATCGGAAATGGCTGAGCAGTATCTTTTGCAGTGATATAAAAACGTGCTCAACTCTTTTCAGATTGACACACCACACATGCTTTTAGCCCTGCTTAAGCTGGCCAAACTCAGGAGATCCTTAAAACATCTGCTTGATGGAACCTGACACTGTCAGGCTGTCATGACACTGCTCACATTAATATTACAGGTGTAATTGTACAAATATTTTAACTAGGACCATTTAAAATACAATTTTAGAGATACTTTTAATAGTTTTTTTTTTTAATATATACATACACACACACAGTAACCTTGGTTTTGATACCATACATTTATTTAATAATGAAATAATACTAAAACTGTGTCCACCATCCTAGGTACAGTAGTACTTCTGTACACCACAATCTGGAAGTGATAAAATATTAAGTACTCTGGAATATTCCCAAGAAATGCACTCAAAACATCTGCCTACCAGCAGCATCAAGGAATAAAGTCAAGCTGAGACAGAGGTCACTAATGGGGACTGTCATGTCAAGGACAAACTGACACCGTTCTGACCTTGTATTTTAACAAGTAACGCTTATACAAAGGTAAAGCTACATTGATTAAATCTGTCGGCTGACAGCTCAAAGTTGAGAAGCCCTGCCAAGACAGCAGGATTGGCCTAACCTATAGAAAAGATCACATGGGTTTGATGAATAACAGATACAGGAAAAAAGTCAGTGAAGCAAAAGTGGTGGGTCATGCACTTGGAGACTAATAAAAACTTCCACACGCAGTTACAAGTTTTAACAGTTGGAAACAAGGAGAAAATTCTGTGCATAACAACTGACCACAAGGTGGTTGCAATACAACTGTGAAACAGGCAAATGTCACTCTAGGATGGAAAAATAAAGATTATCACAGCAGAAGGGATCAGGCAGAGTACTTGATACTACTTTGAGAGACCCTAATAAGACCGTTTCTGACATACTGTGCAAAATAGCGCACCACTCATTTTCAAGAAAGGTAAATTCAAACTGAATGGGCACAGAAAAATTGCCCAAAGAACAGAGATCCTGTTTTACAGGGGTCAACAGAAAGAACTTAACCTGCCAAGGCTGGCAAAGCTACACCTGAGAAGGGATATTATTGTCACTTACAACAAAGAGGTGAAAACAGCTGCAGGAAAACAAATATAACCCAACAGCAACAAAGAGTAGCGATGATCATAGCTGGCTGGGAATGCAGATGAGATGCAAATTAGGAAGGATGATTATGAGAGGGGAAATGCAGGAGACAGTTATTGCTCCTAATACAGACCTCAGGAAGTTAAGGAAGAAGTCAAACAATTAAAGACCTTGAAGGCAAGGTCAGGCCCACCCAGCAGGCTACAGTTTCATTATTAATAAACCCATTTCTAGTATTCACTCTTAGGACTACGTCCCCAGAAGAGGCCCTACCAGAACACTGAGGTTCTGCCTGTGATGTCAAGTTGTAGGAGTATTTCCTAACATGTACAATTCACTGACACTCGAACTCTAACCAGACCTGGCAAGGAAAATGGACATCAATTAGCAGCACACTTGCTTAGAAGGGTTGTGCTAAAGTGCATTGGCAAGTTAGTTTTTCAACTCTTTAGCTCTTTCTAAAGACCCTCAAAATAGCACAACCATTCCCTCCATCCAGTTCCATTTCCCTACAATTAAGTGGGAGTGGCTATCCTTTTCAATTCCATAAATTAAATCCAGCTTGAAATGGCTTTCACAACAAATGTCTGTTATAAAAAGTGAAACTGAAACGTTATTAGACATGGAAATGAAAAGCAAAGAAAACTTAATTATCACATGAAAATTAGTATTTTTCCTGACAATTTATTTTCCTTAGGCAAGGGTTTGCATGATGCTTAATTTCCATAATAAAATGTCAGAGCTGATTCATTATTTTACGTTTGATTAACATTTATCGCATTTTTGGCACATTCACAGATTGGTGTTGGACCCAAGCCAGAGTACTTTTGTTTACTACTGAAGTGAATGGACAGAGGACACCCATTTCTGATCATAGAGGGGTTTTGTATCATCTTTTTGAGACAAGTATTTTGTAACAGGTTTGGTTTAGGTTTAAGGGTTTGGAGTTTGGGGTTTTTATTTGTTTAGTTTTCTTTCTGATTTTGTTTGAATGTCCACGAATAAATTAAGCCAAAGAAAAGCATTCTCTTAAGTACAGGGATTATCTGTTAGCATTAGGCAGCCAGTATTAGTCTTCATGATCCACTGGCAGTTTTTCAAAGCAAACCTGATCAGAGAAGCCCAACAATCCATCGTGAGCCACACAACTACAACAGCAGGATCCCAATAGTGCTTCAGCAAATCGTTACCGCACGCGCCTCCCGGCCTGCTGTACCAAAGACACTCCAACAGTAGCCAGCTAAAGTGGGAAAAAACCCAACCCAAATGCTGGGAAGGCAGAACAAGAGCCCCCCGGGCCTTTTGGGGATCCTGGCACCACGGAGTATTTTACTCTAGTCTTCAACTGCACGCTAGAAGAATTTTTTCTGCTGACAGCCAAAGTAACTGACTCTTAACCCAATCTGAAAAAGGCTTTTCATAGCAGAGGAATCTGTCCTTTTAATATTGCTTATCTGTAAGATGCTTTCAACACCAAGAGGCAGAGTTGGGATGACTCAGGGAAGCCAAATCTCAGCCTGAGCCCTCATAGCAACAGAACACGCACAAATGCTGAATCAAGAGTAACATTTTGTCCATTATTTAACTCTTCCCGCTCCCTAAATCTCTCTATGTTTCTCATAATATCAAAGAATTCTAACTCAAAAAGCCTCCCAGGAAAGACTTTTTATCAGTAACTCTCCAGGGAAAATATGCATATTATTTCAAACTTAATCATGCTGCAATGTACTCTATTTCAAAGAAAAATACCTTTCTCTGAAGACACACACAAGCAAGAGCACAGAAAAGAACCAAGCACGCAGGAAAAATAAAGGACCAAGTATTTTAGCGAGCCAGCCTGTGGAGTCAGACCAAAGACAGTTCAGACTCCAGGAGAAGTGATTTTACTAAAAAAAGGAAAGTTGGAACACAGCAGACACTATATCCCAACGTGAACTTAAAAGTAATTTTTCAATTCACATCAACATCCACCTGAAACACGGGTAACTAAAATGTAACAGGCTGTTGTGCAGTCAATTCCCAAGCTCTTGTGAAATGACTGTTTTGAGCGGGACTCTATCCAGTAAAACATGTTACTGCAGAGCGTGGAAAATGAGAAGTTTTCAGGTGATGGGGCAGGCAATGAAGCTTGTCATCTGAAGCTTGGCCAGCTTCCCCTGAAGCACCCTAGCTTATCAGACAGTGTACTCCCTTGACAGGTGCTGCTTCTCTTCTTGAAATAAATTGATTTGACAGGGCAATATTAACAGTGCCCTGAGTTGTTGAGAAAGCTGCGTGCAACAAGAGATCTTTGTTCCTCCGCCTTGGCTAAGCTCACAGGGGCAGATGTGAAAGGTATTCCTGATTCAGTGACTCCCGAAAAAAAAATAAATCAACACCACAAAAACCCCCACATGAAACCCCCACACAATCACAATAAAACAAAACAAAACCTAGTTAAAAAAAAAAAAAGCCAGAAAGAAGGAACAGAACCTACAGGAGAACATTACAGCACTGGGCAACAGGAGAAAAAAAACCACTGTGGGGCTAATTTTACATTCAGGGTAGCAGAACAGGGATGCAGAAACTTGCTTATGAATTACAAATGCTCAAGATGATGTACTGTGTCCTGCACCTTGATAGACTACATATTTCCAAAGACTTTAAAGGGTTATGAAACACAGTTAATGTCCCATTGCTGTCGCAGAAACAGGGTAACTGCAGCACACAAATGCATCTCGCATCTGTTGAGCTGTGGTGGTTGCCTGTCTGCAGACTCTTTGGCCAAAGCACTCAGTCTGATGTTCAACCTACATTAAGAGCCAACTACACCACATGAAGTTATCTTTACTTGCCACTGGATGCAAATATGCGAGTGATAATCACCACTGCTCACCTCCTGTGCAACGATTTGATCACATGTCAATCTGGGTGCCAGCAGGATCTGGTGCCAGGAGGCAGAGTGTGGGCTAGAGACAATCCTACTGTCTTGCTCAGCAGCGGGCACTTCTAAAAGTGTTATTCCTTGGTTAGCAAACCCAGGTTTTAGGTTCAAACAGCTAATGTGCTATACAGGAGTAGAATACAACGTACTGAAAAACAGCACAGGCCTGGTTCTCTTCTCAGAGCCATCATACGAACAAAATTCTAAGAAAGGACACCATGAAATTGCTTTGCTGACCACAACACTTTTGTTTCATCCCCCTGCAGCCATAATAAGCTCTTCCTTCCCAGCTCTGCAGCTTCTTCACAGCTGTAAAATGTCACTATGGCCAATTCCTCCTCCTCGTGGATGCCCCCACGTGCAGGATGGTCAAAGCGTCCAAATTCACCTGCCTGCCCCTTCCCGAAACAAAAGGGCTTGAAAACAATGAGAACTGTACACTTAAGAAGCTTGCTCTTGTTCCCACAGCCTGCCTTTTTGAGCAAATTTAGTTCAGGTATCAGAAGCCAGAATGTGAATATACAGCAGAGTAACTGCGGGGACATGAATTCCCATCAGCTGCAGGCAGCAGCATGGGAGGCCTCAGCTAGAAGATGCCACAAGACACACTGCAAGTCAGGTACAGTGGTGCCCTGGCCTGAAGAACAAGTCAGGGTTTGGGAAAGGTTGTGTTTTGGTGTTTGGGTTTTATTAGGAGTTTTTGGAGGGGTTTTTGTTTGTTTGTTGTTTTGTGGGGTTTTTGTTTTGTGTACACACAGTTTGGTAATTTTCTTGTAAGTTTTATATCTTAAAAAAACTACTGAAGAGACTTTTGAAAAAAAGAGCTTTATACATCTTAGGAGGCATTACATTTATATAATTTCTCTTCTGTTTCTTAAGAATTTGCATTACTTTTCAAGAAAAAAAAACACCTTATTTTCATTTCTAAACATTAAGCTTGGATACAATGAAGTTTTACAAAATAATGGGCTTATACAGAATTTTTTAATCTTCCTTAAAAAGGAGATTCAGAGGGGATATTATTTACCCTATTCTAGTTCAGAAGGGATACTACTTGTCCTCAGTTGCTTTTCCTTCCTACTGTAACTCTAACCTGGAAATCTCAAGAAAAATGACATGTTAAAAATCTTACAGGAACTTCAACTCAAAATCTACATTTAACAAAATACAATTGGGGTTTTTTTTTTAATTATTAATCTCGAATTTAAGCTACAGCACCGCAACACCACCTTTCACTTCTCAAGACAAACATCCTGTCAGGGCTTTTAATTTACATGCAGTGACTTGCTATCTTTATTGATTTGTCATAATTTTTCATAGCATTTCAGTGCAGATACAGCCTTCTCAACTGTATTTCACTTACTAGACTTCTCCATTTTTGACATACAAGCATAATGCATTACATGCATCCCAAGGTTTTTGAATTCAAGAGTGCTTTTAAAAGCAGCTGACCTTCCCATGTGTTTACTCTTAAGCACTTTAAATGTTTTGTTATTTCTTCAAGTCTGGAATCTCAACTCCAAGCAGAACCTTCAAATTATCATTTGCTCCCCGCTCCAAAATGTTCAAGTGTCACAAACATCAAATATTACAACAGAAATTACCATGTATACATGGTTACCTTGTTAAATTGTTCATGTCTGTTGGCGCTATTTCATTCGATACTGGCAGAGCAATTCAATTACAGGGGAGTGAACATTATTACCGACAAACACTACAGGCACAGTTAAAATGAGCAGAGACTGAAGCCTCTTCCCTAAGGCTGCAACCATTTATTCTGGACCCCCATCTATTTCAGCTGCAGGGTATGATTTTAAATAATTGGCTTTAATAAGACAGAAGTCATTTTCAGTAAAGTCACTCCCTAAAAGGAATCAAGGTTTCCACATTTAACAGATCTTTTAGCCAAATACGGAGATCGACCTTTACAGCTATGCAAAACCAGCATTTAAAAGGACACTTTTCTTAAGCATTGCTCCTTAAGTGAAAATCACTGTTACCTAAAAGCTTACAAAAAAACCCCACTACAGTTTCAAGATTTCCACTATACCAATTACTACTGTCTAGATAAGGTTATAAACAGTATCCATCTCAAAATAGTTTTTGTTGTAAACCACTTAGAAGCATTAATTGTCATCAGAAGTGCTTTTGTTTGGCCTTTTCACCAATTACAGTTAGGCACGTGCTAACTGCAAGTCTAAACTGCCATTTAAAAATGCCTCAAGTTATTCTTTTCTGTTACACAACTGGTTTTCTCTCCAGAGGCACAACTTTCCAACTTCCTCACCTCTAACACGTAACATTGTACACTGAATCACAGAAAGTTAGGGGTTGGAAGGGACCTTGAAAGATCATCTGGTCCAATGCCCTGCCACAGCAGGATTACCTAGATTACATCACACAGGAGCATGTCCGGGTGGGTTCTGAATGTCTCCAGAGAAGACGACTCCACAACCTCCCTGAGCGGCCTGTTCCAGAGCTCTGTCACCCTCTTACAACTCATTACCGTTAGAAATACATACACACCAGCGACTGCACAGGGCAGAAAGCTGGGACTGCCTTTCTCTGGGTCTGAAAACAGAGTTGAGCAGCAAGCAATAAAGCCAACAAGCCATGGCCTCCTATGGATTCACACCTGGACTCTTCATCCCTTGCCCTTCCACTTCCCCAGCACCATAAGCCCGTCTGCTCCTGCCTGACGGCCGCTCACACCCCCCCGGGCCAAGCAACTGCAGCTGCTGAGCCTGGTCGAGTGGTGCCGGTGCAGGCTGGCCAGGGGGCTGCTGCCACCCAGGATGCAGAAACCCAGTGCTCATCTTGAGTATCTTCCTCTTCCACCTGCTTGTTTTCATAAACTGGTCAAATAGTATTTGCAACTTTGTTCTTTTAGCAGTGAGCTAAAAATCTAGCCAATGGTTTATACAAAACTAGTGCTGGAAGAGCAGAAAAAGAAAGATGGATTGACTACTACTACTACTAATGATAATAATCTGATCACTAGTCTCCTTTATTCATAGGAAACCAGGCTGTCAAATCCTAATTCCATGCACTACTTATTTATTTTCATACACAAAAAAAAAATGTTTTTTTTTTTTTTTTGTTAGGAGGAAACACTGAATTAAAAGTAGGCAATGAGAATTCTTTTAAATGAGCAATTCTCACCATAAATAGGTCTGAATGCTACCTCCTCTGCAGCCAAGAAGGCTGTTCTCACTGTCTAGGTATTTTAATTACTACAAATACTTTGATTCACATTACAGCATCACTATAAACTTCCTTATCCACCAAGGGAAAGCATGAAAGATACAGCATTCAGAAGCTGCACCACTCTACTCAGTTCCACCAAAAGTGTGACTAATTCAAGCCAGGTTTTGTTATTTCCTCTAGCACTTCTTCACTTAAATGAAAACCAAGCAAACAAAAAATAAACCCAAACCAAAATCAAACAAACAAAACTTTGTCACAACTAAAAATTTTTGATTCCAAAATTGCATCATACCTTGAATTATGTCCACTTGGAAGAAAATGGTCACCAAGTCTCGCTCTCAAACTCAGTCATGACTGACTGTCATCAATCATGACCCATCATGACTGTCAAGACATCCTAGAAGAGCCTTACGATTTGTTGGTGGTTTTTCTTCTCTGCAGAGGCTGCAGCTCTGAGTTTTGGGTTTTTTTGTTGATGTTTGGTTTATTTGCTTTCGAGAGGAGAGTAGCTTGTTCAACACCTACTGAAAAGTACTTGTTTTGTGGTTTGTTGTTTTTTTCCCCTCATTTGTTTTGAAATGGTCCAGCCTCCAAATCCCCAACTTTTTATGGGCTACAGCCTCTTGAACATTTTCTTTACAAACTGAACATGAAATGGAATATGGATCAACATGTTTGGGGTTGCAGAATAGTACTCAATAAGGGAAACCCCCTAAAACTTAAAGACCATAGCACTGTATTAGGTATTTAAACACAGATAAAACAGTCATCTAAAAGCCTAACATCTAATTTATATCTTAACTTTTAATTTCAGCACAGTTTTGTTTAAATATCACTCACCATATCTGCAATTGCATCTGAAATCAAAACCAGCCAAGTGAAAAATGAATGGAATCCTGCAACTCATAAAAGGAAGTGGTTGGTGGTTGCCTTAATAATTGCTCTCTTTTTATGAAACAGGAGAACTGGAGCACAAACAGTGCATCCCAGAGACCATTATTACCAGCTCACAGGCAAGAGGAATGAATATATTATTTTTTTCTCTAGTAGGAAAGAATGCTACTGAAGAGGCTCACCTACTGTTTTGCCAACCAATTTCATGGAACACCCTGAACAGCACTGCAATACCACCAGTCCTTCTGGCAAGCATTTAATAGTAACAGTTTGCCTTCCAGATCACACGTATGTGTAACAACCTCCCCAAATAAAAAATAACATCTTCCCACACTGAGAATCACATTATGCTCAAACAAAAAACAATTATGAAGAGATTTGTTGATAGTGAAGCACAAGTTCTGTTTTTTCAAGAGAATAATTTTTCAAAGAACCACAGAATCACTGAAGTTAGAAGGGATTCCCTCAAGTTCCTCTAGTCCAATGCACCTGCTCAAGCCAGGTCAGATGGAGCAGGTCACCCAGCACTGTGTGCAGCCCCATTCTGGGTATGTCTATAGATGGGAACCATACCATCCCTAGACTACTTACTCCAGTATCTGACCACTGTGAACAAGTTTTCTTGTGTTTAGATAGAACCTGATGTGTTTTAGTTTGTGCCCTCTTGTCCTGTCACTGAGCACTACTGAGAAGAGTCTGGCTTCAACCTGTTCATTCCCTCCTGTCAGGTATCTACACACATGGATAAGATCCCCTCTGAGCCTTCTCTTTTCTGAGATGAAGAGTCTCAGTTCTCTCAGCATCATCTCAAATGAAAGATGCCCCACTACATCCATATCTCTCTTGTACTGGGAAGCCCAAAACCAGTCACAAACATGACCTCAGCAGTGGAGAGCAGAGAAAAGGATCCCCTCTTGACCTGTTGGCAACACTCCTAATGCAGCCCGAAATGTCATTGGGCTTTTTTTTTTTTTTTGCCATGAGGGTGCATTGCTCAGCCATAGTCAGCTTGTTGCCCATTGGAACCTCAAGGTCCTCTGCAGAGCTGCTTTCCTGATGGTCAGCCACCAATATTTACTGGTGACTGAGGTTATTCCACCCCAAGTGCAGGAATCTGCATTTTCATTTACTGAACTTCATGAGGTTCCTTCCTGCCCAGTTCTCCAGCCTGTCCCTATCCCTCTGAATGACAGCACAATCATCTCATCTATTACCCAGTCCTCCCAGATTTGTACCATCTGCAAGCTCGCTGAGGTGCACTCGGTCTTATTGTCCAGGTCATTACTTACTAAGTTAGAAACTACTGACCCCAGCAGTGGATCACAACCCTCTGGCCTGGCCATTCAGGCACCTTTTAATCCACCTTTCCATCTATTTATCTAAAGCACACTTTGTCAGCATGTCAGCAAAGATGTCATGGGATACAGCATTGACCTCACTCAAGTCAAGATAAACTGCTTTCCCCTCACACCCCAAGGTAGTTGCAGGAGGCTAACAGGTCAGATGCACACTATTTGCCATTCATGAAACCTTGCTGACTACTCCCAATGACATCACAGGTGTATCTGATGTAACCCAGTTCACTAGAAACTTCCTCTCCACAATCATGAGCATGCTTATGAGGAAAAGCCTCCAATCTCCTTCTCAAGCTCAGGGTTGCAGGTGAAAGCCCAGAACTCCCTTTGATTAAGAGTCTACAAAATGAGGTGGGTCTAGGTCTCATCGCTCTTCACACAGATTTTGTTTTTTTGATGCATAATATTTGTGTTCCTATTCCCTCTCTCATAACTGAGGTCTCCAGGAAAGGCTTCAGGCTTACACAACTGCAGAAGTAGTGCAGTGCTTCATGGGATGACTGCCCTCCACTTCTGCCAACCTGTAACTTTCCCAAGAAAAGGTAAACAAAAGTCTCGAGTTTCCAAAAATACTGATTCTCCTTGACGGCACCAGGACACTGAGAAGATTACGGTAGGAGAAGTAAATTAAACTTGCAGGAACCAAAAGGCAAAACCAAGCTATCTACAATCAAACTACTTTGCCATCCCTAAGTGAAAATAGTCCTATAGTATAGTTTCTCAACCAACTTCGTTAGATTTGTGGGAAAGAAGCAAAAAAGAAGAAGGAGAAGGCACAAGAGGTGGAATTTTCAGAAACAGGTAAAATATATAAATCCTTCCGATGCTGTATGGGATTATGACAACCCTGAGGAACAAGTAACCCCGCTGGTGCCTTTACAGTGGAACACTTCTGTCCACGACAGGGAGAGAAAGCATTCTAGTCTAGGAGGCTTGGTGAGAAAATGCTTCACTTCTGCCCAGAAGAGACAAAGGTAAACAAATTAGAAGGTTTAGGTGCTCCACAGGCCTGACTGAAGGCAGGACAGCTAAAGAAGTCTGTCAGTCATGGTACCAAACAACTTAATCAGATTATTTTTCAATACACAATAGCACACATTCAGTATCTGCCTTGGACTAGAGTTAGTGCAGTAGATTAAACTTCATGAATTAAAAGAGGAAATAAATCTACTATACTGCTTTCCTGAACCAAAAAGAATGCCATGAAACCCCAGAATAAACAGCAATACAACTAAAAACTTCCATTACACTCTTTGTTCTGTATTCATGGCAGATTTCATAAATACTGTCAAATTGGTATGTCATTAAAACACGATTTCACACTTTAAAGTGGGTTCTGGTGAGCTAAGCCATAAAGAGTTAAGCCAGAATGAAGACTAATGCACCTGTTCTGAATAAAACCGGGTGGCTCAGATCCCTTTACCAATAAAATTAAGCTTTCAGCTCTTACAATCTTACAAGCAGGAATTGAATTCACAGTGAAGTTTCTAATCCCAGTAATTTTTGATTAAATAAGCATCACAAGTTATTCTAAATAATCGCCAGTGCCAACTTAATATTACTTCCAAGTTAAAAAACTCATTTAATGCAAGTGCTTTTTAATTAATGGTGGAATTTACTCTCAAAGAAAATTCTTTATAATTAGTATTTTTACAATTAATTTATTTTTGAAAGCAGAAACATACTGCTGGTCTTAATACCGTTTAAGAATTTCTCACCAGGGCCTCTACCCATTTTTATGATGGCTACTGTTTTGCATACTACATGCCTGAACATTCACCTTTTAAAGCAGCTTCCTTCGAAATATTTTCTGATTGCTGTAGAAAAACATTGGCTGTTTGACTGTTATTGTATTTTTCATTCTTTTTTCAACTCAACTCACAAAAAGATTTAGGCATCTGTGGAAAAGGGATGGAGAGCACTCAGAGTTTGTACACTGTCATTTAGAATTACTTTTGATGTATTACCTCTGTCACAGCCCAGTGGTGTAAAAACTGGTCCAGATCAGTTAGGTAAAGACGGACAGGTGAAAGCTGTGTCTGGCTAATGTGTGGCTTTCCTCTGATGCCCTGGAGACTAGTCAACTCCTCTCTTGAAAACCCTGGAGAAAAAGAAGCGGTACAACAGCATCACAAAACAAACCAAGCTCCGTTCTAATTCAAAAGCACAACTGACAAAGACTGTCTCTTAAATTATGTCTGCTTAAGGTTTTTTCATTAAAAGCTCGTTTGGTATTTTAAATTGAGTATATCAAAATACAAATTCTGACTTCTGAAAGAAAAAAAAATATTTTAAAATTAAAAAAACCCCAAACAACAAACTATAAGCAGCCAGTGTTATGCTGCTATTTTCAACAAAAAACTCTTTAAAAAACCCCAAATTTTAAACCCCAGGTATAATACAAGACAGTTCACCATGTATTCACAATAACTCAACAAACTTCTAACATAGCCTCAGGGTTAACAACAACAACTAAAAATCTTTTGTCTAATTATTTCTAGCCAGGTATCAGCTGTTTTAGTAAAACAGGACCACTGCTCCAAAACAGTCACTTCGGTTTTGCTGTCATTTTCTTAGTTATCAGTACAGCTCTCTTCTTTGTTGAAGAAAAAAAAAAAAAAAAGGCAATTTTTGAAAGCAAAGGAGCTGAACATTATGAATGACTGAGATGAAGACAACAACACATTCTTTTTACCACAGGGCAAGTTACTGAAAGATATTTCTCAGTAATATTTTGCCATTTAAAAACTGAAATTTCTCAGAGTTGCATCACTACCAAATACAACTGGTTTTGTATCCGAGTAAGAATATAGTAGCAGAAGTAATTCTGCTGACATGCTGACCTTGGGCAGCTCACCTCAACAGACTTTGATTATTTTATTCTGATGGAATGTTTTCAGTAGTGTCAGCATGTCCATGGGAAACACCAGAGGCACTCACAGCCATTGTTATGAGCCAATAAAAGGCATTTACTTAAATTTAGAAAAAAATATTTGTCATGTCATATACTGAATTTAGGCTTACCTCATACTTTCCAAAAAAAAATTGCTAGAATGATGAAAAAGTATGCAAATAATCAGCCCAAATGGCAAAGTGCAAGAATAGGTTGTCAAAAACCACATCAAGTTTGTTTTTTTTTTTTTTTTAAAAGTCTCTCATACCAAAAGCCTGTAACAAGATTAGAATTACTTTGTCAGCACTTGCTACACCATTTATTATAAATTAAATCCAGTAATTGACTATCAAAACAAATTTCATTTTGTTAATTCTGAATTACAGCATTCACATGGATTACCTATAAGGGTTGAAAACAAGAAGCTGAAATAGTCCACATCATTCACTGAATTATCCTGCACTTGGCACTTCCAGCCAGCAAAGGATGATCTACACAAAACCAATAGCAGATAGTTTATTAAAAACCACATAATTAAGAATTCACAACCTGCACAATACAATCAATTAACATGACTAAATTGTTCATTTTAGCATTTCTGTTTCTAACTGCTGTTGTTAGAATCGCATTTTAAACAGCTTTAAACCCAGAACCTGCTCTTTTCATAACGAGTCATATTGAACTTTGTACCCCTACATGGCCCTTCGTTGTTAAGCTGATTAAATTACTGAGATAGCAACTTTTCATAAATACCAGTATAGCCCTCAATACAGTGACGACAGCCAGCATACAGTAAATTAAATTAGTTTTATTTCCCTTATTTGGTAAAAGTCATTATATTACAAAGCTGGGCTATATTTTTCATTATATCCACTACTTTTAATACAGCTCTTTACATGAACAATACATCCTATTGAGAAGCAGTCTCAGCATCTATTCTGGACTAGCTAAAGCTATTAAACACAGAACTAAATTAAAAACTTGCTTTGAGATTTCGAACACAAAAAAGGAGCAATATGCAAACACAGGAGCAAGCTGCCTGACACTTTTTAGGGCCAATCTGTAAGAAGTGGAGCCCCTGCCAACTGTTGTTTTTTGGGGGTTTTTTTCCCCTCCTCAAATTAGAAGCCATACATGCTCGTGGAAACTCAGGGCAAACAGACACCACTGACCAGAAGCATCTTGCCTATGTACTGGTGCAGAACCAGGAGGAAGACAGGAGCTGGGAACAAGTACTTGCCACACGTTTTCCTCAAAAGGTTTCAGCTCAGACCTACATCACATTATGCAAAATGCATATTACTCAAATTTAGTTGTATGCTGCTCTTGGCACTTGCACTGCACACTATGGATTTTTGTAGTAAGAGGTGGCTGCTTTCGGCTCTTAAAATCTTGTGAAATTTCAGAGCTTCTGAATGCAATTTCCCAAGCCAACTATCTGCCTCAGATCACTTTTTTCCTAATTTCTCTCTGCTAACAGCCAAAATGGCTTAGCTCATGAGTAACAAAATTCTGGAAAGCTTGTTTTTTGCTCCCAAAACATAGAGCTGTAAAAAATTTCTGAAAAATATCATATTTGGAATACCTTTGTGCCAGGCATATACATTTTGCCACCTCGTGCAAATCCATCTACAGTATTTCAGCATACACAAAAATGACAGCAAGAATATGCACGTGTCTGGAGCTACTCAGAAAGAAAGGGGAAAAAAAAAAAAAGAGCAATTTTGGATTTTCTTTAAATTAAATAAATAAAATTTAGGGTTTAATCAGACTACCACCTAGGATAATTAATTATAGACAAAAAATATTTAAAAATCACAGCTAGGGGAGAGAGAACGAAGAAAGGCTCTATTAAGTAAAGCTCCCACTTCACATTGTATCTTTAATGGCAAATCCTTATTTCCAGGTATATTCCTGGCAAGCTATAGACTGCAGTGCAGGTAGCTCTGCATGGTCCACTCCAACTCCTAGGAGGCCTTCAGACTTCCTCTGAGGTCTGTCTCACTGCTTCCTTTTCTTAACCTGTAGTCTCTCAATCTCTCTCCATTTTTAAGGCTGACACTTGCCTATCAACAGCAAGTTTCCCTTGGTCATGGCCAGTAGCCTTCTTCCAGGAAAAGGGAGAATTTATTCCCTCCTTCCAAGGAGGTCCCAGTCGGAGCCATTAGAGTACCAAAGAGATTTCACACGTACTCAATCAAATCAGCAAGAGTTTTTGCAACCTATTTCCCCAGAGATTCTACATAAGGTGGCTATTCAACCAAGAATTAGATTCATATACCACAAGAGACAATGAAGTCCATGTCCTGGTCAGCATGGGTGAAGAAACTGCCTGAATTCAGTGCAGAGGCACCATGAGTCAGATTTGAGGTCACTCATTATACCAAAAGATGCATTGAGGAGCATGAAGAAAGATTCCAGATAAGTTAGGATTTACTGGATACAAATTCAAACTGTGATGCAACCATTGGGAAAAATGGTAGGAATGCAAGAGGTTGGAAGAGATAAATAAGATGACAAGCTGCAATGGGAATCAGGAAAATGTGAAAATAAAAAAGTCTTGAGCAGGAAGACAGAAAATATGGAAAGAACTTCCAATAAGCCCAGATTCAGGGAGTAGGGACTTGCATGACAAAGCCAGTCAGGATCTGGTTTAAAATAAAAAATAATAATAATAAAAAGATATATTTTTTCCATGCAATAGTTAGCAGATATGTTGAATTCCTTGTAACAGGAATGGTGGATGCAAGAATTTCTCATGAACTCCAGAAGAGACTGAACCAAGATTCACTGCAGGCTGGCAAACACAAACTCCAATTACATTCAAGAGATCCCTGGATGTGGAAGATATTTCTGAAGCTTATTGCTAAACATCTGGAAATTTCTCAAACTTCAGCAGTTTTGTTTTTCTACCCACATTTGATTATCTGCACACTTGTTAAACAGGACAAGCACTTTCAGCATCCTAACATCATGCCAAGCTAAGTGTCACCGGTGCAGATGTAAAAGGAAGCCGACAGAACGGGGGCTGCCCTGCCCCGAGAACATGGAGGCAGGGTGAAGCACAAACCCTTGACAGAACTATTAAATGGTTTTAATACTCATCTACAAGCAGAGCTACACTGAGACAAACACACACAAAACCAGGATCCCCAAATTTAGCTGCAGTTTGCTTTTTAAAAAAGTGAAAGCTATTACATACACAAAAGAAGCCTCAATGTTAAAAGAGCATTAAGGTTAAAAATAATTTAGCATTCAATTTAGAAAGTGACAGAGAAAGTTGCCTATAATCTTCAGCTTGGTCTCTTTGTGCATATGCCTTAGAGTATGATAATATTATGTGTCATACTTTCTTTAAAAAAGATTAAAATAAAATCTAAGCCTCGTTCAAGTCAGGGTGAATGGATCGGTCAGGATTATACCATGAAGGATAACACAGCCTGATCTGTTCCTCATTTATTGCATCATCTATAATGTGCATAGCATACGAGGTGTGAGACGGTCAAAAAAAAATGAGAGGGAAGGACTAGCTCACAGACTGGGGTAATAGGTATGTTTTTGGCACTATACTGGATCCTCCTTCCAACGGCATCACAGAGGTTCTATGAGATGCTAGATAAATACTTCCTAAAATTGGAGCACAGGAAGTTAGTGCTCACATTTCTCCATGTATCATCATATGAGGTATTAATTTACTTTTAGAACAGAAAAAACTCCACATGATTCCTAGTGGAGGCTTCTCTCACCCCTTCTTGGGGCTAGCAAACTCTAGGCCTGCAGCAATTCAGTCAGTAAACCACTAAAAGGGCAGGAACAGCTGTGGAGCAATAGAGTTTCACGTATCTTCAAGAGCAGCACATAGACCCATCTGATCTCTACTGCTCTGCTTGCACTTACAGTTAAATTGAAGTCAGTCCTTCACTTTCAAGATAGAAAATGCTAAATATTCTGAAAACTCAGTGCTCAGATGTTTCATGATGAATTCCTGAAGTTAGCAGGTATTTTTATGTACTTCTCTCTACACCTTTTCCTTATGTCCATTTCTCATCTCCAAGTTGGGAAAACTATCACCTCTTGATGTTCTAGGACTATGAAAATACTTTAGCATGACACAAAATCCCATGGGCCAGGGGGGATCCCTTTGTTTTCCAAGTGGGACATAACACAATTGACGAAACATGGAGCCTTCTACTGAAGCAACAGGGACAAAGCATAACATGATAGTATATGTTATGCTCCTCCAGCAAGCACGATGCTCTCAGTACAGAGTGCAGGATGGAAAAATAACATAAGATCATGTAACCAAAGACTAGATAAGGATTTCACAGATATCATAACAAATTAAGACCAAGACTGATGTCTGTCTTATATTACAAATACAAGCAGACCACCATTATGGCTTAGAAGTTTGTTTAAATACAAGTCTAATGAGCAGTCAATGCCTCAATTACCTTAGAACCCAACTGTCTATCATGTCATTAAAGCTGCTCGATTTTGAGGTTCACATTAAAGGAAATCAGAAGTGAGATAAAGAACAAAATAAATTTAATTCTAGAAGAGATGCTGATGTACTACAAATACACTATAAATGGTTTCAAAAATCTTAGTTTAATATATCAAGGCTATCATGGATAATTAAGAACCATGTGCACTTTAAAAATATGTTTTCAAGATGCTTATATATTTTTTTTTTTAATGTCTAACTATAATCTTATCTATGGGTGAAAGAGAGGTAATAAGCATATTATAACCTCCCTTTTTTGAGTAATTTTTTACTGACAATGAAAACCTGTTACCAGACTGTATACGAGCGACACCTTTCCCATCAGCTAGTCCAAACCCACATTAACTATGATGAATTATGTGTTGTAATTTCCATAAGGTTACCTGTGCTCCCTGATAACCTCTCTACTGAGGTTTAGAATTGCACCTTTAGGTAACCTGCTCTATACGCCAAATGGTATTAAAAGAAAAGTGGAATCTAATTAACTTCAAAATCACTGCTTCTCTTGCCATTAGCATAGCAAGTATTTCTCAGGCACAGCAACCGTGCAATCCGTTCCTTTTATCACTTGCTTCTAACTTTTAACTCTAGATGGCCCTCACTACTTTTGTTGACACTGCTGTTATTTTCAGGTCGAGCTATATCACACAGTTGCAAAATAAAACAAATTTTTTTGTGTGTGCAAAGTGGTTATTTCTCAACTACAGACTATTATCTTTGTGCTTTCTGACCTAAACCAGCTAAAAATTGATTTCTGGTCCAGGTTTAAAGAGTTGGCTTTGACTTACGTAGTCATAAGGAGTCTTTGGGTAATTTATAGGTCTCTGGTAGAAGAAACTCTGATGAACCTTGCTGCACTCATTTTAGAAATGATCCTTCCACTTGTCCTCCTGCAAAATACACTGCTCAAAACTCCAACTCAGGCAGCAATACACCTGTCATGCACAGCAAGATTTGCTTAGAATTTGGGTTGGGGTTTTGATATTCTTGTTTGGCTGTTGTTCAGTAATAAAATTGAAAAAAAAAAAAGTCATGAAACTCAAAACCTCTGAGTTCAGTCTTCAGGTATTTCTGAAGTAAAACAAAATAAAGCAAACGCAAGATTCACAATTCTTCTGAGGCACTAATACTATCACCCTTCTGTTCATAAATGCAAGGGTTAAAGAACTCAAGAAGTTATTAAGTGTCTGGATTTTCTGTTCAAGGAAACAAAAATCCATCTCTTTCCAGGGACATGCTTCCACACCACAATAGAGAATATTCTAGCACAGGGTGTTCCTGAAGCTTTACAGAATTATTTAAACACTTGTAAGAGAATAGTCTGAGAAACCTGACTTAACTTAGACTGTGGTAGTTGATCCCATTTTATTTTATCAATCATTATCACAGATTTAAACCAAGGTCTTCCATAACTATTTCTTTAATTCTAGGTTATAAAAATCATTCTATAAGGAATTTCCCCCCAGTGAAGGCCACGTACTTGTCCTACCTGTAATACATGTTATTTTAAAACTCCAAAGGCCTTGTGCCTGTATTTCTCTCAGCTTCAGCATAGTTCATTCCTGTTTAAATGAAAACTAACTTCTGTCTAATTGAAATGCAACTGTTGTAGAGAATAAACTCAAGTTTCTGCATCAACTTCGTTAAATCAATTTGGTGTTACACTATTAACGAGACTCAGCACTCAAGTTTTCACACCAGTTCTTGAAGAGACAGGAAACCAAGACTTTCACAAATTGATGTTGAAAAATAATTTTTTAAAAATTAATCTTTAATCACTTCAACTCTGTACCTGTCTCATCATTCACACAAACTTAGCTCCTGGTAGCACAGGTCCTTAACATAAAGTCTGAGAGCAAGCGAGGAGCTTTTATCTTCCTTTTCCTCTAACAGGTTGCCAGATGTAGGCAACAGTTTGTTAGTGTGAGGTTTTTGTTTTAACTTTCATTATCTCTTTTGAAGGATCAAGTGTTTCCATTTGAAGACATGGCAGTATATAACAAACATCTGCAAGGAATTACCAGGGATTTGGGGAAAAACATGAACCCTATTTTAAGAAAACAACAATTTGAGCTATGCATTGTTAAAAGTAAGCCTGTCAGCTACTCATTTGCTCCATGGTTGCCAAGGTTGTCTGAAGAGAAGAACTGCTTACACATTATAAACGAGAGCACAAATCAGAAGATTCACTAATGAGCAAACAGCATTTACTGACTGGTGCAATTTGAAGTGCAGCAACATAATTCTTTCCCCCACAGTTAGGAATATCAAACTACAACCACCTGGCAACAAATTTAAAGGGCTGTGTCCTTAAACAAAAGATCAGCTTCCTCCCTCTCTCAGCTCCTAGACCTTTACATAGCAGCAAGCAAGGAAAAGGAAACTTGCTGACCAGCTGCAGACGAAGGAATGCTCCGTAACCCATCCCAGGATCTGAGTCTCAAGAACTATGGATCCTTTCTGATCTTGCAGCAAGGAGAACAGATCAATCTTTTACCCTTCATCCTCAGTGGCACCCAGGCAGGGAAATACCAGCATTCTGAAAGGATGCTCTTCTTTTTACTTCATGTTTGTTAGTGGCTTAAGTGTTTTGCTGCATACTTCCCTGCTTCATTTTTGTTTCTGAATTGAGGTGTGTGAAGATACAGCCAGAAAAAGCACTTCACAGTGAACACACACCTAACTCTTCTTTCATTTTTCTTAACAACCCATTCATAATTACTACACCGTCCCATACAGGTATGCTTTTCAACCTATTCTCCAAGGCTTATTGAGTTTTCTTTCCATTGTACCCTTTGTAATGACTAATGACTTGAAAGTGGCTTTACATTTTTTAAATAAAAACTTAATTTATTTTGGTAAATATTTTAATTTTATTTATGCCTTCCTTTTTTTAAAAATATACACCGTTCTGAATTCTTTTTGCACTTAATTTCTATGACAATTGCTGTATTCAATTGCTCTATCAGTGTTGTCATGCACAATAAGGGGTTACAGTATTTTTGGATTTTTTTCCTGACTTTGAAATACTTTTTTGGGAATATAATGTTTTTCTTGTTTACAATAAGTAAACAATAAAAGTCTTTCATGTCAATAAGCCTTTAATGACATAGGATATAGACTCTTTGGTACCCACATTATGCATTTTTTCCTGTAGTGAAAAGGAAAGTTACACTGTCAAAGGTTCCAGATCACATTAAATACCACTTCTACTTGATTTAGTCATCCTAGTTACTTATAAAGTAAATATGTATAGAAAACTTTGAACTCTGCTATGACCATAAAACACCCCTGGATAATATATTTAGAAATGCAGAATTTTAGACTTTATACTAAATAGATATTAAAAATATCTATCCCAGGTCTTTCTAAATACCATATTCTTGAGGATAGCAGGAACTAACAAGTATGCCTGAATGCTTGAAGAGATGCCAGCTGAGCTCCCTCATTGTCAGGAAAACCACAAATATTTTGATGGCACCTCTTAAGGAAAGAGTCCCTTTACAGTTACAACAAGCAGAATGCAAGTTACATCCAGAGTTATCTCAAACCTGTGAAGACTAGGAACTCCCACACAATTTATGTCTCCCTGGGAGAGAGCACTAGATTTTTATTTATATGGTCCTCACCCTTCTTTTATAACAGCAACAGAAACAACAACTCTTTGTGAGACCCCAGCAGGGAAAGAGCTCCACAAGAATAAGAAATGGTTGTTTGAAGTCACTGAAGATCTCATTTATGGACACTCTACTTCAAGAGAGAAATGCCATAAATTAACTCCCATTGTTTTTTATCTAGACAGTGAAATATTATCTGTCCAATTCTCTATTACAGTGAAATAATTTCCAGACACACTGTTCCAATGGATAAAAAGTTAAAAAATAAAATCCTAGCTATTAAGCATAAGTAAATGCAATTTATTTATTTGCCTTATGTAATTATGCTGAATAAAGGAATATAAATGCATTTATGCAATTTCACTGAATAGGTTTTCTTTATTTGTACCTCAAGACATTAAGAGGAGACAAAGAACTTTTCCTCTGAAGTCAGCAATCTATCTTCCTAGTTTATACATCTGATCACGATCTCAATCTGCATTTCTTAATCCATATTTCATTGAATAGAACACATCACACTAAGTATCCTACCTTATGCAAAGGGGAATGCAGAAAGAAAATTGTGCTTGCAAGAATATATGCTATTCAATCACCACAAAGTCACTAAGTAGCAGCAAACAAAAACACTGAGCCTGACAAATGGTGATAAATGGTGTTCCTCTACAACTGTTACAGTACAGATTTTGGTATGTGAGCAGCAGACCTCTCTCATGTCAGATAATAAGCAAGATAATCTACCCTATACAAAAAGGTGAGTTTATAACATTTGTTTCAATATTTGATAAAAAGATTTGCCTCAAAGCCAGTCTTACAAAAAGTATTCAAAAAATAAGCATCTGCCTCACCAATCCCTTAAAAGCCATTCTAAGGTAGCCCATCTGCCCTACGAATGTAGAAAGTGGGTGTACTGGGATTACACCACAAGTTCTCCAGCTCCACCTGTCCAATACTGTTCAAGTTTATGACCTTAGTCTCTACTAAACCACCAATGATTAACACATTTCTTCACTTCCCAGAGACAATTGTCTACCTGTCCATATCCTCAAGAAATCACCAGAATGCTACTGTTGAGATGAAGCTAAGGCTGGAATTTCAAACCAAGGGTACACCCATCCCAAGTGTTACATGCTCCCACACAGCACTTAAACCATTCATCTTTAATAAGCTGAGAACTACTCTTTATTTATCAGTTATTCCAATAAATCAAGAATTAAATATTGACATTAACTCTAAGAAATGTAGCACACTGCATCAAGACAAATGGTTCATCTCTGTAAGTATATCAATCTACATAGTACCACCTAAAGACCACAGAAAAATCCATCCAATAGATTTGATACAAAGACCTTCTAAAATACCTCCCACACCCTTCATTTGTCTCTGTAAACTTAAGCTTATCTGAGGCTTAAATCAGAGGTCAATTCAGCTCATCTCCTTCCAAGAAGCTACTACATCTCATTTCTCTCAGTCTGAAGTTCCAGATTGTTTGCTCATGTTGTTCCCAACTTTCGTCAACTGTTTGTGTATGAACAGGAGTGGGGAGAATGATTTATACCCCAAACCCTCTCATGTTTCCATATCTCAGAACCATACCTGCCTGGATTTATAAAAATTACTTACATCTCAGATCCCACACAGTAGGCACAAAGCAGGCACTGGAGGACAGCAGGGAAATTAAGCCAGGACAACACCTTCTGTCACCTCAGTCCCTCAGTTTCACCTGAAACTCAGCAGCTGTAGCTGTCTGAGTGACCCAAACTGCAGCAATGTCTGTTGTTCAGCACAGAGATCAATTAGCATAAATCTGGCCATGTTCATACCAGCATCCAAAACTGGGTGGCTGCATTTCAGCTTTCTTTTCATAATGGTGTTTGGCCTGTGCTAACTGGTAAAGCCTTAATGAATATAGACCAAAAGCGTGACAGGAACCATCCTAATAATTTAACAGTATAGATAATCACCCTTCCAGGCTCAGAAACCCTCCCATTACATATGGAAATACTGTCAATATCATCTTCATTCTCAGCACATGGAGCCCACCGTGGCTCACTTGATGTGCTCCTGCAGAACACTTCGTTTATTCCATTCATCATTGCAAAAGTTAAGACGCAGAAACTACTGAACATCTTCCAAATTTGTTTCTAATCAAAAACAACAACAACAACAACAATAAACCTAAAAGTTAACACAATAATTATAATGTTGCCACCCGACAGCATCACAGGGCCATGGTTTAAACCATCTGAATACATTTACTATCTATTTTAATAGCTTACGCACACACAAAAAGCTACGAGTTCCTTGAGTCTGTAATGATTGCTCCCAGAATAACTGCAACAGCCTTATCATCATCCATACGTACTCTCAAATCCACCTTAATGTAGCTTCTCCCTAACAAATATACACGAGTATGTCAGATGCATATAAAAACATATGCTCTGCCAGTCAAGAATAACATGGAAATAAAGGCTTTTAAAGAAATTAAGAACAATTACCAAATACAGCAGTGAGCCTCTGACACTCCTAAATGCAATCTATTTAAAGCTTGAAAGATAAGCAGGTGGCACAGAAGAAAAGAAATTTATAAAAACTCACCCCTCACAAAACAAAACATGAACCTACTGGAAGAAAAACAGTGCCATCTACTGACGACACTCATACGGTGTCACTCATAAATGGTGTCTCCTGATTCGTACGAGTTTCTCTATCCAAAACTATCATCACAAAGCATCCCATGAACCAGACTGTGGCAAAGAGCTGTGAAATTCAATTTTTAAATTTTTTTTAAATTTTTTTTTTTTAGTACCATTCATTTTAAAAGACTTTCCTGTTTAACTCTGGGTATCACAAGAGCTGTAGAAGACCAAAGTCACGTGGTCCATTTCTTCCTTTAAGGCCTTACCTCAGCCATTCATGATGTACTTTGACCACCTGATTTTAAGTATCCCCAGTGAAGTACATTTATACCCCCTTCCTCCACAGCCCATTCCAGAATGTTTCTCTACTTTTTGAAAATCTTACTAGCACTCAATCCAAATGTTTTCTGATGTTTGAGGTCTGCATTTCTAAACCTGCTGAAAATGTATGCTCCCATTTCTTTCTAACAATGTTTTTTACACACATGGTTCTCCCTCTCTCCTTTCACAGCCTTATTTGTGTAACAATGACAATTTCTCAGTCATTCCCCATCATTTTTTGTCTGCTCTCTTTTAAACTCAATCCAATTTGTCCACATCATTATCTAAAAGCAAGCCACAAAACCAAACAAAATAATCCAGCTTGTTTTTTCTGATAAGAGATGGAAAATTAAGTTGATGGAAAATTAGTTGATCATCTTCTAGGATGAAGTTTTTAGGATAAAAAAAGTGTACACTTTTGGTGATAAGGAAGAAAAAAGTAGTCGTTCACAAAATAGATATCACCTGTACATTAAGAAGCTGAGACATTTAAAAAAAATGTGTCATCAATAAGTCCTTTAAAACTGTAGGAGTTCATAGGTGAGAATGTATTTTCAATGCTGTTGTGTTCCCTTTGTTTAATTTTTCCAAGGACTTGCATTTTTTTCAGATGCATTTCCAAAGAAAACTGATCACATCCCTGTTTTTAATGCTGATTCCTCTCAATCAATTTGGAATAGCCTTAGTCTAACAAAAACACTCCTCAAGAGTACCATCTCTTTTACAAGTTTCATCAGAATTTGCAGCCTTCCAGAAAGGAGGATTGTTAGGACTTTTCAATACAAGAAACTGCACCAGTGTAACTACATTAGTAGTTTGTTTTGGGGGTTTGTTTTTTGTTCGGCTTTTTTTTTTTTTTTTTTTTTTTTTTTTTTTTTTTTGTTTTTTTTTTTTTTTGGTGTTGTTTTTTTTTTTTTTTTT
>JANIJG010018055.1:101890-145102 GCA_024611175.1 Megaceryle torquata
AATCTGCTGCAGTTTAACAGGATTTTACAAAGCAAGTTTTGACTGCTTGACAGTTTATTTTGTTGCAGAGTGTTTTTGGTTTTTTTTTTTTTTTTTTTTAATTTAACTATTTCAGATCAGTTTGCTGGGTAGATAATACACGATCTTTGAACAAAAGTTAATTTAAAACATATTCCAAATGCCGTAAATTAAAATCCAAATATTTTCTTTTCATCTCTGAAATGATAAATTGCTCCTCCTCCTCCCCTGTCAGGACGTAACCTACTTCTAGTAAGAACGCAGTCCTCTGGCTGCCTCTTGCATCTTCTGACAAAGAGATCAAATGCCACAGCCCACCTGCAGCTTTCTGATAATCTTTACAGTCTTACTATAAAAAAAAAAAATCTACTGCTCTGAAAATCTGGTAAGTTCTATCAAGAAAATAAACATCTGAGTGCCTATTACTGACTTCAATTCTTACAGTGACTGTCTCTGAATTGGTTAAGTTTGCCACTGAATTTCCAGTGCATAGCAGAAAACTTGTATGAAATAAAATTTTAGATCTACCTTGCCAAAACCAAATTTCATTTTCATAGAGATAATGCATTACATATAGGATATATCACCACTACTTCATACATTAGTCACCAGAGAGCCTCTCTTCCCGACTTCACAGGCAAACTCACCCTCTTTCAAGAGGGGACAAAAACCACCAAGAGTGTGAATAATTTCTAACAAGACACTTGCCTAGTAACTAGATTTGGCTATTTAAGTGTGGTAATTATAGCAAAAATAGGTTTTTAAAATTTGAAAGAAAGCAGAATGTGAGAATACACACTGGCTGGTTATTTTTCACTACAAACAGTGTCAGGTCAAAGTATTTACAAGAAAAAGCTCCAACCAGTAGCAGAACAAAGACCACTGGTGCTGATAGACCACCAGTTGACAGGACAAGAAGAAATGGCCTCTAGTTGTGCCAGAGGAGATTTAGAGTAGACATCAGGAAAAGTTTCTTCACCAAAACAGCTGTCAAGCCCTGGAACAGGCTGCCCAGGGAAAAGCTGGAGTCACCATCCCTGGAGGGATTTACAGGACACACAGGTGTGGTGCTGAGGGACATGGTTTAGTGGTGACCTGGCAGTGCTGGGTGTCAAAGTTAATGGTTGGACTCAATCTTTTTAAAGGTCTGTTCCCATCTAAATGGTTCTACAATTCAGTGACATTCTGGGTAGAGGGTGCTCGATACTGTGTAGCCTTACAGGTAACTCATAGAATTCTGTTATCAAGCATTGGAAAAAACTGGTCAGTGTAAAGACAGAAGTCAAAACGAAAGACTAGGAATAAAGTTTGACAGAAGCAATAATTGTCTTGATGATGCCAATTCTTGCTCTCTATATTGATTTTTGTTTGTTTTGTGCAAATCAGTAACAAAATTCACATTTAATGAATAAAACATTCACTTTTTGGTTTGTCTTTTTTAAAGAGCAAGATGGAACACCGTTTGCCGCGGTACCTCATGCGCAGTATCCCGATGAGCGTGGCGGCCAGCTCGGAGGACATCCTGCCCATGATGCAGCAGCGGCTGAGGCAGGCGAGCAGGCTGGCGGGCAGGCAGGGCAGGAAGTAGACCAGTTGGACCAGCCGCCGCTGGGCCTCGGCCGGCAGCAGGACCAGCGTGCCCTCCAGCGGATCTGCGGCACAGACGCACACAGGCGGGCAGTCAGCTACTTTTAAACGCATGGAAACCGCGGCCCTTGGTAACAGCTCCGTAGCGTTAGCACGTCATGCAAAACACTGCAGCGATCCTGACACGACACCTCTCTTTTCTAACTACTCTTAGTTAAGAGCCTACAGCATTTGCTGAAGGGAGGAGAATATAACAAACATTGGGGAAGGAGGGGGGAAGAAAAGAAAATTTTCACAAAGAGAGAAGCAATACTACAAAAGCCAATTTTCACAAGAACTAAAGCTTCTACTCTATCAGCTTGAAGTCCTACTAACTTGAACTATAGATTTGAATCTTCTTACTAGCCTTTAGGCACATAGTTCCTTTTAACCTTTATTATAATAAGACTAAACTGAATCTCCATCCCTGTACCACATATTTTAAGTTCATGGAGTCCAGTGGAGGTCTAAGATAATTAAGGGACTGGAGTGTCTTTCTGATGAGGAAAGGCTGAGAGATGTGGGGCTGTTTAGCCTGAAGAACACCGAGAGGGGATCTTACGAATGCTGACATACATCTTAAGGGCAGGTGTCAGGAGTATGTCACAAGGCTCTTTTCATTGGTGCCCAGCAACGGGACAAGGGGC
Source organism: Megaceryle torquata (assembly GCA_024611175.1). NCBI lineage: Eukaryota > Metazoa > Chordata > Aves > Coraciiformes > Cerylidae > Megaceryle > Megaceryle torquata. Next base: position 104,182 of record JANIJG010018055.1, read on the forward strand.
AATGGGCATAAACTAGAGCACAGGAAATTCCACCTAAATGTAAGGAAAAATCTCTTTCCTATGAGGGTGATGGAGCACTGGAACAGGCTGCCCAGAGAGGCTGTGGAGTCTTCCTTCTGGACACTTTCCAAACCCACCTGAATGTGTTCCTGTGTGGCCTGACCTGGGAGACCCTGCTTTACCAGGAGGGTTGGATTAGATCTCCAGAGGTCCCTTCCAACTCCTATGGGGAATTCTGTGATTCACCAAGGAAATATCAGTATTTTCTATGTATTGCAACTTCCCTGCCAAGCGACGGACAAAATTTATCATACTGTAGTGTAAAGGTCTTACCATATATTCGAGCAGCAGTGGCTTGTAAACTTTGTAATAACTCCTTGTTCGAACGAGAAGCAGCAGAATGAATGATATCGATCAGCTGATTTGAAAGCTCAGGGTTTCTCAAGCCAAGCAGAGCAAGTTGCTGAGGTAAGCCAGCCAACCAGCGTGATAAAACTTTACTTCGACTTCTAAGGAAAGAGGGAAAAATCAGTTGGGAAACAAATGAAAATACACCCCACAAAACATAAAAAACCCCAACAATTCTCAATACATCCTCATATACCCTATAAAGCTACTACTCTTTAGACTTTCAAATTGAATTCTGCCTTTGCTGATGTCTTGCTCATCAATTCAGCTCCCTCTTAAAGCAGAATTAAAAACTACAACTGGTGGAACACAGCACCAACCAACCTCATTAACAAAGTGTGTTATGTCAGACACTCTCCCCTTGTCCATGGAGCCATTCATCATTCATCACAGAGGCTATCATGTTGGTAAAGCATGATCTGCTCATATATATGCCAGTTTCTTCCTAATTACCTGCTCGTCCTTTATGTGTTCGCACATGAATTCTAAGCAAAGGGCTGCATGATCTTTCAGGGACTGAGCCAAGGCTCATCAGCCCAAAACTCCCCAGTTTGTCTTCAAGACAGGTTAGTAAGTCTTTTTCCAGTCCTACAGGATCTCTCACAGTCACCATGTGTTTTGGCCAATTGAAATGTAAGTGGAAGGAATCTGTAGCTGAGGTTGCCCCCTGCTGTTCATACAATTTGGGCTTTCTTAGGCATACGTAACTAAAGTCAACTGAACGAGGTATCAAATTATCTTGTTCAAATATTATAACTCTTCCATGTGTCTTCTGCTACAGCTTCTTATCTCTAAAAATTACACTTGCCTTTTTTTCCCACAACCTTAGTACACATGCAGCACAGAGAAGGATAAAGATCAATCATGGGATTACCGTTTGCAACTGCCTGTCTGAATTTTACAATTTAAAAAAATTGTGTTGGTTGCTCAGTGCACCAATTTTTGTTTTGTACAAACACACCTCTTCCCACTTCTACCATTCCCTCGGATTTCTTTTCCACTGGTTTTCTTCTCGCTTCTTCTGTTCAGGTAACACTTCTGAACTGTATGTCACCAGAAAGTCAGTGACATACTCCGGCTCTGTGTGCCAGTCACTAATGCTAACATGAACCTCAGCTTCAAGAGAGCGCTGAGGAACCGTATAAGGAGACTCTCTCCAGTTTGCTGACTCCCACTGTTTTCACCTATGTACTGTATCTAACTGTACTCACTTGTATTCTTTAAGTGAGATGTCAAATTTTATACCAAATCCAGATTGCATTACCTGCTTTTAAAGGCAATAGTCATAGCTCTCACTGGCATTTTCACAGACCAATCCTCTCAAGTCTCTGGAATACAATTTACTTAATCCCCCTCTTATGTGCATTTGACTCAATTTAGTTTACTGCACAGCTGTTCTGATATCTGAGGAATCTGGCCATCCCTTGTGTTTGACACAAATTATAACCACCTTTATTGAAAAATGTGACAAGATACTATTTGTACTGAATTCATCCTAATTTCAGACCCACCTCTTCCCTTATCCTATAGTGTGATGGTTAAGAAGCTTTTGCTATTTTCAAATCCTATGAAAACAATAATTCAGCTTGACATTTAGGAATTGCCATTTCTAACATGCTTGTCAGAAAGATAGGAATGAAACCAGTTTGCTCATCAACTCATTCTTTTGCATTCTCTGTAAGTGCTGTTTACCATAAAACAGCCTCTAAAAGCTGGTCAGGAAATCTTAAAAGGAACTTGTACAAGCTCTTCCCTTGCCCAAGACAAATTTTCACTTGTATTTATAACTTAATTCTCCAGACCATCTTTCCTACATCAATCAACTGGCCTGTTCGTACTGCAGGAAACTTCACTAATGGTTTTTTTCTTTCCTCTAAATGTCTTTGGTGCTGAGCTTTAAAACTTGACAACTTCCATAGTAGATCAGCTTTTATTTATACTTTCTAGCTCAAACGGAAACAATCTTATAGACCAATCCTATCTTTCATAGGCTATAATTTCAATGACACCCTGGCTTATCAAATCAAATCAAATCAAATCTCATTTATAAACCAAAACCATTTAATCAGCTTACTACTAAAGGGATAATTACATGAAAGAAGCTGCTGAGTATAAATCAAGAAGTTCAAAGTAGGTCTTTGAAGGTGGTAGCAAAATGATGATAACAATTTTATTTTCAAAAGACTTCACAAAATCCCTCAAAAAACTTTTTAAAGAAATTCAGTATCCGTGACATAAGAGAGATGGGCCTTGCAAAAAGAGATTGTGTATAACAGTAGGAAAAGCCTGGAGAAGATGGGATTTCAGTGGGTGAGATGGAAGTAGGCTCAGAGGTCTCAAATCACTTGCCATACAAATGCTAGATGGAAATGGAACATTTGTTTTATCTTCCCACAGAAGTAGTTGTTGCTGGTATCAAATAAAACTGGAAGGAGCGAGGATCAAAATGAACAGAAGAAAGCTGGTCTCCAGACAGATGAGCTTCTGTCTCCTTGCCAGAGGAAGCTGCAGTTGCTCTTGATTTAGATCAGTCCAATGAATGGCCAGAATAACTCATGGAAAAGACATCCACTGAAAACAGCAGCTCTGTGCAGTGAGGAAGTACAGGCTTCAAATGATTGGAAGCTTAAGAGTACTATGGAAAAGTAATACTTTGTTCCTATAGTATGTCACATAGGTTTGAGGGCAGGCTGTGAGGCTAAAAAGCCTGTGAAGTCTTTAACAGTATATAAATGCATATGTGGATGTATACACACACAGTCTGTATATGGATATATACACACAATGAGTATACATGTATAGCAATTAGGAGTGAAGATAACTGCTTCAAGACCAAAATATTAATTCTGAAGCTTGTAATAAATCAATCATGTTTTCTTTCACAGGGCAACAACAGGCCAAAAGCTCCTACCTAACCTTGGAATGAGATACACCTAAAAAATAAACAGCTTCACTTAAATGTCCTTGGAACATGTTCCAACACAATTCTGCCCCTCTTTGACTGCTCTTAACAAGCTTCTGAGAAAAAAAAAAAAATAAGATGACAGCAGTCACAGAAGAGCTGAAGGAGCAATGACGCCAAACTGAATGGTGCAACGTGAATGTCATCCAGGATTTACTGGGCAATCCACGTTTTGAAGAAATGAAGAAACCCCACTTGTTTCTAAAGGAAAGAAATGCCTCAGTATGGTACACAAACATAATGCTGTCTAAAAATGTCTTCTCAGACATAAGTGCAATTATCCTTTTTGCAAATAATTTTTGAGATTTCATTCTTCTGTTACTAAAAATGCCACAATTCCACGTAGAAGACTGAAGAGGAACAGTGGGAAAACTACTGCTATTTGTGATGTCTAAAGATAGAAAGTTCAAGCCTTCTAGATAGAAAGATGATTGCATAAACAGGACAAGATGGCTCAAGACTTCCAGGTAAGTACAGAAAACTGGTTATGTAACTTTGGGGAAATAAGTCAGTATGAAAAAGATTTTTTTTCCACTCTGGGTGAAAAGAGGACAAAAGTGCCATATTCCAAAGACTTTGTCTTGTCTTTCAAATTCCTTATATTTTTTATAATGTTCATAGGATAGTGTTAGACATTCCTGACTGTAGATCCAACCACATGTACTCAGGCATACAACATAAAATTTAATAAATCAAAGGAGATGCAGAAGAGAACAATTTTCCCAAAGTTTGCCTCTGCTAGTGGATGCCAGTACTCCTGGGGACGCCGAGGTTTGATTTCTACCCAGTAGCAGAAACAGGTATCATGGGTATGATCTCACATCCCTCTGCAGTTTTCAAATGAGGTAGGATTGATGCAGATTGTAAGGGTTTCATGTAGCTAGAACCATGTGACTTGGCTGAAAAATACCTTCTGGAAAAGTTAAGACATGGAAACAATTTCAACAAATCATATGATGAAAAAGTGTAACAGTAATATAGAAAACTATTTCTTCTTACTTGAAGCAAGTCAGATATCTAATAGATGTATGAAACCGGGAATCCGAAAGCACAAGAACATTTTCTTAAACCTAATCTCTTTGGAACCATGTACCCAAAACAACAGAAGAACATTTTCTTAAAGAAAACAAGTACAAAAGGCCAGGCAGACACTACCAGAACCACCATCGGCACTTTATCAAATTCCCACATCCTCAGGCTGAAGTAATAGAAATACTCCACAGCTACAACTGGAACATCTTGACACACTACTGACCACCACACAGTCAGTAACAAGGAGCTTGCAGCAGTTGTTTTAAATTAAGATCTACCCAGTACTTACGTTCAGAAGAGAGACACCTATGCTAATATCCATCCCAGTTTTCCAGAGAACCTAAACTTCCAAATTTCAGTGACATGGTGCCAAAACAGATTCAGAATGAAGTTTTATAACATCTACACAGAAATATAGTATTCTAACTTCTGAAATAAATATACTACGTTGAAATGAAAAAGAATATGCAAATGTTCTTGTACCTGATTCTTTGAGTCCTCAAATCTTCTTTTTGGTAAACTCTGCTAAAAAATTTCAAAAGCAATGTACGAACTGGAAAGAGAAGATTCCTCTGCTGGTACAGCGTATATACCGCTTTTATCAAGGGTTCTGTTGCCACTAGAAGAAAAAAGAAAAACAAACAAACAAACAAAAAACAAACAAGATCTGAGGTAGTGCTTCTTCATCTTCTGGTCTGATATACACTCGCGTACCTAGAAGAGCTATAATCTGTAGGTGCAATTATCTACATTGAACTCCATAGGGAAGTACCAAAATGTTTTAAAACAACTACTGGATGGACTTTGAAACCACTGAAACACCACCTTCTTGTGTAGCTTGTGAGAGAGACACACAAAAGTTGAGAAACAACATGCAAGTGAAAACTTCAGAACTTCTTGTTGGAGACAAGGCAATGCAAAGGTTCTGAGACTGCTGAGAACCAATAAATTCCTGCTTACCACAGCTGTCTTCCACATCCTTTCCCCTAGTGCAGTAACCTCACACCGAGCTCCTTTAACTCCTCACTTATGCTCTCCCAAACCTTCAGTTGCCTCTATATTATCTCTTTCCCTCTGGCACACACACCAGCCCTATCAGCTCTTCATGTCTTTGAACCAGCTGGCTCCAAATCACATTGGCTAATTAACCAGAAAATACGTACCTCAAGAGGCCACTAACAAGCCACCACAAAGAGAACTGCTAAGCTCCACTGCAACCTTTCCTTCTCTGCAGTTCTCATTTGCTGTGTGCTGTCACCAGACTTAAAACAATGTGTGAAAGTTCTATCCTTAAGACAAAGTTGGGTAAAACTAGTCAGTAAGTGCAGAAGTTACTACAGCAGACTGAGAAACAGGCCAAACTACTTCTTTGGAAATTGGATTAAACCGCTGGATGTAAAAATTAACAAAGCATGGACAAATATCTGAATTCAGAGAAAACAAGCCTGGAAAGAATGGGGAAACATCTGCAGATATGAAGGGTACAAGACCTAACTCAAATTGTTTTCGAAGAGCTTGGGGTCCCAATTAATTAACTACTTCATAGACATACTTCAGTAGCAGCAATCACTTCATTATCTTCATAAACCAAGACTGGTAAACCTTTGTCTCTCCATCCAGGTGTACAGAGCAGTCTTAGTAAATTGATATATTCAAAAATAGAGACACTTTTTGTTCCACACTAAACGGAGCTACTTTGGCCCCCAGAGACAAGAAAGCTCCAAACTAGAAGTTATTCTGGATACAGTAAGGGTGTGATCTTCACCAGCAAAACTGTTACCAGAGAACATACCTATGTTATCATACAGGGATTCTCACTAAAAGACACACTATAAAAGCACTTGAAGTGGCATGGTCATATTCAAGCATAACACAGGGAGCCATTTAGAAGCCAAAATCTAATATATTTGTCAACAGAAAAATGCATCAATTATTATAGTGGATTTTAATTATGATAAATTAGTAAACATTCTGATGTACTGCATCAGAAGCATCAACTTAATTCACGTACTCTTCAGGTGAAGACTCACTTTGAACAGCGTTTCTTAAATGGAACACTGGCTTATTCTTAAATGAGTAACAATTATACCTCTATGAAGTTTTTAGCTAAACAATAAACTGTTAACTGAGCAAATATAAAAATGGGTAAGAAAAGAACCTCTGGAGGTCATCTAGTCAAACACCCTTGCTGAAGCAGGATCAGCTATATATGGATGTCCAGAACCATGTCCAGATAACTTCTAAATATCTCCAAAGGATGGAGACTCCACAACCTCTCCAGGCAACTTATGCCAGTGCTTGGTCACCTTAACAGTGGAAAAAAAACTGTTCCTGATGTTTCAAACAGAACCTCCTTTTGTCCTGTCACAGGCCAATGAAAAGTACCTGACTCCCTCTTCTTTGCACCTACCCTTTGGGTTTTTACATACACTGATGAGCCGCCTCTTCTCTAGGCTGAAGAGTCCCACCTCTCAGCCTTTACTCATATGATAGATGCTCCAGTACCTTTGTCATCCTTCACTGGGCTCTCTCCAATATGTCCATGTCTCTCTTGTATTGGGGAGCCCAAAACTGGACACAGTACTCAAGGCATAGCCTCACCAGTGTAGAATAGAGGGGAAGGACCACCTCCCTCAACCTGCTGTCACTCTTCCTCACTCCTAAGGCAGCCCAGGACACCACTGGCCTTCTTTATCACAAGTGCCCATTGCCAACTCATTTTCAAACTTAGTGTCCACCAGGACTCCTTGACCCTTTCCTGCCTACTTGTTTCCAGGTGGTCAGACCTCAGCATGTACAGGTGCACGGGCTCGTTTCTCCCCAGGTGCAGGACTTCACACCTCTTGTTGAACCATCTGCCCATTCTCCCAGAATGATGCTGGATTTCCTCTACAACTAGTAAATAAATTATAATCTGACATCTAGTCAGACTTTTAGTAATGCATAAGGATTATCTTGAAGTGATGAGATAAACTGTCCACACAAATAAATGATTTCCAACTGGCAGTGAAATTCCTGAACCTTTACAGGATCAGCAGACAAGATCCATACATATTAATCTTTTGCAATTTCATTTAAACTTTTAAAATTTTCTTTAGGAATACAGAAAATAAACAAACTTCATTGCACTAAAATGGTAAATCTAACTTTGGTTAGATAAACACCAGCCATTATCCAACTCTCTAGTAAAATTATGGTAAAGAAAAAAAACATATATAACAACTCCATGTTTCATTAAAAGGCAAAGCGTGAAGTATCTGATTTCACAGTAACAATACTTTGCAAAGTACTTTCCTAAATAGCAACTCTTCTGCTTCAACTCAGCTGATGAGACAGGAACATCTCTGACTCTGGACTATTATTTGCCTTCAACGGGAAGCTAAATTTGGAGTGCAGACAGGAATGACTACATATTACCTTTATTATCAGGGACACAGGAATAGACAGATTCCCAGTTAAAATGTATTTGGAAGGAGATACAACTAACTGCCAAAATATATTAGATTTGACATCTTTTCATCTTACAACACTAACAATGAAACCTGTTGCTATGGCCAAAGTATTTTCTACAAACTCTGCATGGCTGTGGAATTCACTTCTACCAGACTGGTAAGACACAATAGACTCCTACCACCTTTAGATAAACTGAAAAATTCCTTTCTTTAAGAAGTCCTACACTGATCACTTAACAGACATGTAAGCCAAGGTCTCCTACAGAACACAACCAAGGAGTAAAAAAAATAAAAATAATAATAATAAATAAAAAAACCCCACCTAACACATACCCCGAAAACCAACCAACTAACAACAATAAACATACCCACCACCCAAGCTAAAACATCATACTGGTCCTGCAAGTTATAACTGGAAATGTTTTCTCTTGGAAAATACTCTGATCAAACACATTGGAAAAATATTCTACAGTAGCTTCCATCAGAACTATCCTGGCATTTCACGTCACCACAGAAATAGAACGGTCATCTGACAGTACTGAAGGGAATCTACCAGCTACATAAATGCTTTTAAATAAGGACTGGAATATAAAAGTATCATGGACCTCTATGTCCTAGTAATTTCTTTTTTTAAATGAAGAAAGATAGTCATAAATGGGAAGATGAGTTTAAGTAGTAAACACAGAAAACAAGTACACAAATATATCAATACTTTGTATATCACCACTATGAATTTAATAGCATTTCTAAAAATCAATCAGTTTTTAATCCTCCAAGCAGGGATATGACCATGAAATTCAATTCACCTCTACAGACAAAATAAATTATGATGTAACAACCGAGGCTATAAGATGAAGTGGCCTGAAAATGCTAAAATAACTCAAGGTCTTTGTCAGTGCAAAATTTTGCTTTTCAGAAACTACTCATCTCTTACCTTTGTTTTGCTGTATTTGCATTAGTCTCCAAGTGACACCAAGCAATCTGTTCACCTGCTTGCTGTTCAGCTTGCTGCCATCCTGAAGAGTTTCTGTCACAAACTTCCGTATCATGTCCAGCCAATCCGAATCCATCTGAAGTGTTGAGGGGCTTGCTAGTGAAACCATTATGTCACACAAGGTTAAATTCAGTAACAGATGGTCTACGCTGTTTGAGGATGTCATACAATACTTGTTGCTGGGGGCAAGGGTGGGAAGAAAAGAAAAGAGAGATAAATTTAAACAACTATTTTGTGCCTTTCAATGTACTTTGGTAGAAACCATACTTTGCAGAAAAAAAAATCCGTGGTAAAGTTTTAAAGCCGAGACACAGAAGTGTTTGTATCTAACATACAGGTGCTTCATTTTTTTTCTCTGCCACCAAAAGGTCCATTTCCCATATTTGTAGTGGCAACAACAACCAAAGCTCTAAATAGTATCTCTGTGGCTAGCTTCTCCCATGTGACCTTTTTATTCTGGTCTAGCAGCACTTTCAGGTGACTGAAATCAGTAAAAAAAGGCTAAAACAAAGGATCAATTTATCTTTAGTTTCAGCCTCTTCTGTGTTTCTTCTTCTTGTGAAGAATCACACTGATTTTTTCATTACTACACAAAACCAAAAAGCACCATGAGCAGCACAGAGAAATCCATTTATATACTTTTTTCCAAACCCACATTTTTCATCTTCACAATATTCTGCAGAATCACCCTGTTACCCTACAGAAGTTTGAAAGAAAGTTCAGGATATTGAGACAGAAACAAAGTGTGTTGTAGCTTGACATACAATGCTACAACTTCTCTACTGGCTGGTTGGTCATAGCATACAAGAGGAAATAAACACTACATAAAAAGCACAGCATTTATCTATAGAAATCTACACAATACAAATGCCTTTATTCACAACAAAGTAGAGCTGTGAAAATAAAAATAACAAAAAGGACTTTAACCTACACTTAAGTGTAGTCACCCTTCAGTTCAGAGCCAACAAACCTTAACCTGTGGACATCGTTTACACATGGCATAAAAGCTGAAAACTTTTACATGTTCAGAATACGTAGATACTAAACAACATTGGTGGAAAGTTTCTGCAACATTTGCAAACTGGAGAAGGAAGGAAGCCTCAAAATGCCATACAAGATTTCCAAACACAACATATTGGTAAACAAGGAAAACAAAAGGAATTATTTTTATTTTCAAGACAGAAAGCTGTTGCCAGAAGCCTTGAAGCAACAATCAAAATCAAAACACACAAAAAAGAGAGTTTCACATATTATTTTTCCTGCATGTTACCAACAATATTTATTTTTAGGTCCAAGAATGGGTCAAAAATTACTAGTGGAGTGAGGAAGAATCAGCAGAAGTATGATTAGTCAAGATGCTATCTATAAGGCAAGAAAGATGGTCACATTGGCTAACTACTAATTCTGAGACTTTCAGTTTCAAGGAAGGGTGTTCAGGTCAAAACTTGGAAAAGCAAAACTCCTTTTGGCTTTATGAACTTATAGGGTAAGCCTTAACTGAAATGAAAGCATTTAATGAAGAGTTATGCTGTACTTCTGATCTATGTGCCCTTCCAGGAAGGGAAAATGCAACAGTCATGATACCAAACAGGATTTAAGCCTCAAGTACACCTGTACTGTGGCAGACCCTTGGTATAATAGAGGTTAATCCACTACTACAGCTCAACCTACAGTGGCAGAGTCTGCAAGTATAAGAAGTGAAGACAGACACTGGGTGATGCCCCTTGTACATACACCAGTGCTCTACACAGACTGCAGTGGCACAGAGTAACTCCAGAACAGACCCTGTGTGAATATGGTCTCATAGCTGAGAGGGGAAACAACTGGTCTGTACCAGAACAAAACTGGTACACCCACTCTGACAGCTTAACAATGAAGAGGTGTGAGAGTGTTCGGCCTCTCCTGCTCCAGTACTGCTTTGTCATACAGGATACCCACAATGTGTTCCATCTGCCCTCCTAGCTGCATTTATCCAGCCCTGGAAGAAAACTATAGAAGAGTAGATGTGGGTGGAAAAAAATGTTTTAGTGATGTTTTGATGTAATGCACAAGTCAACTGAGGAAAATGTGGAGAAATGCGACACTAGTCAGACCGAAACAAATCACCATTTAGCAATATACAAATTCCAGATGAAGCACTCAACACACTACTTTCATTAGTCTAAGACAGCATTTCAGTTTCTACTGGAGGCTATTCAGACAACTTCCTGTCCACAACTTTTATAAAGAACAACCAAAGCTTTTCAATTCAAAACACTACCTTCCTATAAAAACTTTTCTACAGATCTTCAAGGAATATGTAATAAAGTTATCCAATGTTAAAACTTGATACTGGGTGAAGCACACGACTTGCACTGTCTCACAAAATTAAAAGTTGTAATATGACATTGATTTTATTCTTACCTTTTGAATGAATCTTTCTTTTTGTGCTTTACTGTCTCTTGTAAAGAATAAGGAAAATGGCGCATGAAGTGGTGCTTGAAATCAACAAGGTAACTTTTTCGAAGCCACAGTTCCTGTTAAGGAAAGCAGATGGTAGGCAGAAAACATCATAGGAAGGGAAACGTATCAACACAATCACCTTCCAAAAATCCATTGCTGGAATCAGTGAACAGCAGGAGCTTTAGCTTCTGTCTGTGAGTTTTCATATATATTTACTTTCAAATGTAAATGTGAAGTTCTGTGCATGAACCCGAAGGCTGACAAAACAAGGAAGTAAAATTATTATATAAATCAAGGTTGGGCAACATTTAATCCAAACAGGACCAGGGTATTTTCTTAGCATATATTCATGTAAATACAGAAAATATTAAACTGAGTGTGTTACAGATGTGAACTGTAAGCGCTTTTATATCAATTTATCAGGGCACTTAAAATCAGAGTGAACTCTCATTTACTTGCAGTGATTGTCCTGAATTTTCCATTAAGATATATTCTGACTTCATCTCTCCCCATCATCACTGTACCTGAAGCCATCCTTATAAAAAAAAAGATTTTTTTCAATATTTAAAAATAATTTCACTTTGTGGGTTAGTAGACACTCAGAGTCACTACTCCACAGTGTCCAGCAGAACTTGTCAGGAAAAAAAAGCCTGCATTGCTATCAAATTTGTGATGCAGCTGCCAGATGCATTTACCTGAGCAGATGCCTGTTTTCTGCCTGCTTCCATGAGACCCTCTAGAAAATATGAAGAAAAAAAAGGGGAACAGTGTGTTTTGTTCAGACACACTGAATCCATCCCTCAGGCTGTCTACGTTGGGTAACTCCGATCTGAAGGAATGATTCCACAAATGTTTTCCAGTAAGTATACTATGGGTAGATTTTTATTTAGTAAATGAACCTACAGACCTATAAGCAGATAGAACAAAACTTCCAACCACTCTCAATAGCCAACATGGAAGGAGTGTTCTTTCATCAGTTTGCAAAATCTTTGGAAGAGCAGCTAGTTACCAAAAAATAGCAATTCATTTATCAAAGACGAGACAAAGTAATTCAGGCAAAAAATTTCAAGGATATTTTCCAAAATTGTTATTCAGGTTTTGATTCGATGTCTTGTGATAGGTACTACCAATGATAACACAACATAAATTGCAGCAAACAATCACAGGATCTCACACCACATTATCCCCCACCTTTCCAAGGGGTTAGAGTTTGTCCATTTCCAACCACCCAACCCTGTCAAATTTTTCAGCACATAAGAACAAGGAACAAACAACTCCGTTCTATGCTTTGTTCAAATTTATGTTCTAAAGGTTACCTGGGAGTTAAAATGTCCCTCTTCTCCAGTATCACTTTCAGTTTCAAAAGCTTTTATGCTGTAGTCTGTCAAGGATTCCTAGAGACTATTGGTGATTTTATTGCTCAGCAGAACAGATTCTTTTTGTAGATTTTTTTTTTTTGTAGAGTAAGAGACTTGACAAAATCCTAACTCAAATTCTATTCAAAAATCTTAACTTTTTCTCAATATTTTCACTGCTTCCAAACACCAAATCACTAGTTTCCATCAAAACAAAACGCACCGTCATCATTATGCCACCAACCAGTTCTCCCTTACCATTTTGCACGTTTCATCGTGTTGCTTTGTGAGTTTCCACAATAAATGTATTATACTAAGCACTTGCTGCATAAGCTGCTGAGATTCTGATTCCAAAACGTTTCCAAGAATGGGAGCTGATTGTGCAGGAGATGCTTCAATCCAGCACTCAATCAGTAATGGAATTATTATCACAATAAAACCTTTTAAGTTTTCAGCCGAGGACAGGCCTTTTCCTGCACTATCCATTACACTTGACAGAGACCTAAATGACAAAAAAAAAAAAAGGGGAGGAGGGAAAAAATATAAAGATCACACCTTTAAAAACAAATGAGAGCAATACCATTTTCCTGCTTTCTGAAAAACTTAATACACTAAATGTTTGCCTGCTTTATTGCTAGATATTTCAGTAAGAACAAAAGGGAGTTCAAACCATCTACAAGCAGCGTGCTCCAAAGTCTCCCTGCAAGTCTGTGTGGTTCCAACAACAACCTTAGATTTCTGTACTTCTTTCCCATTGTTATATGTAATGTCTATGAAGTGGAGAAATAGGACTTGCATTATCATATCACCTTGAACCAAGAGATAATTCACTGTACTTGGCACAAGAAAATAAAAAAAAAGCTTTAAGTTTTAAGCTACTTGAAGCAAAATAACAAAACTGACTACAGAGTATTGTCAAATGCATGAGGTTTATTACAGTTAATAACCATTACCAACTATCAAAGTCTGTTCACAATAGGGAAAAAAAAATAATTCTGAAAAAATGTAACTTTGTCTCCCTCCTGGTTTTTAACTTTAGAGAGCAACTAGCTGGAAAATTATTTAAATGATCTGATAATGAAGTTAAACAAAAATTATCAAAAAAAAGAAGATATACTTTAAAGAACATCTTCCAGAAAACAAGAAAACTGAGGTTTTTTTTTTCCTTTTCCCCTTATAATATACTTTGTATGTGTTTCAAAGGGATCATTAGAACAAATGACCCAATCTCATTCCTAGACAATTTGTATCCATTTTAAAAAGAAGGTTCTTTAAAAAACCTGAATAGCTCCTGCTAATTTTAACCAATACAGAACCTTCTGAAAGGGTTTCCAAATAACACGAGATCTTAAAAAACAAAACAAAACAAAAAAAAACCCACCCACAAACCAACAAGCATTTCAACTGAAAATTTCTGACACTGTTTACCATTATGATGCTGTTTTCTAACTCACATGATTGAGAACTCCCATCATAATTCTAACTTCCTAGTATACATAGAACTGGCACATTGAACCTCCTGTTGAAGTCCTTTCTATTTCAGTGATGTTCTCCAAGTGATTTTTCTTTACAGACACCCAAAACAGGATCTGAAAAACTATTTACGTTCTTCCCACAGATAGGAAGAAGTTCTGTTTACAAACACTTTAGTTTTATATTGGATTAAAGAGGTAAAGCAGTTTCCCTGTCATTTCCAAATTATCCAATTAGTTAATTCCTTCTACAAAGCTGTATTTCTCACACCAGCGCAATAATCCATAACATGCGCATAACAGAAAATGTTATTCTCTCATTTCTCTCTGTTTGAAAATGGTATCTTAAAAAAATTACTAGACTAAAACAAACCCAGGTATTAAGAAACTAGAAAAGGAGCAAGAAGATATCTGCAAAAGAATAAAAATAAAATGTGAGACAAATGCAGGCTCTTTTTCGATGAAGGCAAGATGGGAGACAGAATTTAGATTTCCAGCACAAGATAAATTGGACAAGCAGAAATGTAACTGGTAAGAAAAAATAAAATTGTTTTTAGCTTTACCTACTAAAACTATCAGTCATGTTAAAATTTTAAAAGCTCAGCATAAACTTCAAAAATCAATATATGCAGTCAATATAATTTGGCTTATTTGTTCATTTTGTTGGTCTCTGCCCCGTCTATGCCGCTAGACACTGCAGGAAAGACACCCATTGCTTTCAGACTATAAAGAGTTTAGGGTCAATGGTTCCAACTTAAACATTTAATTTTCAGTCACCTACACACACAGCAGAACCCACCTTCCCCTTATAATCAGAGTGAATTCTAAAGCATCACTAGACAAGCCAGTTGATACCAAGGCCATAACTTCACTGAAGAAATTACACTTGTCCTGTAAATGCCAGGCCATGACAGGACTGCACACTTGGATGAAATTACGAAATGTCAGTAATTGGCTGAAATAGTTCAGAAGCAGTGTCTTTAATCATTTCTCTGAAAATAAACCTGATATTAAATCAAAGCTCTGGAATTCGAGCAATCCATTTCTGGAACGCAAAAAAATGTCTCCCCATTAAACAATGAACAGCACACGAAACCTGAGAAGTTGGCAACACACACCTGAAGATTTCTACAAAAGTATAAACAACCACCCAACTATTTCAGTGCTTTACTGAAACAAGGGATGGAAAAAGAAGGAAGAATCCATGCCAAAAGGGATACTCAACCCAGATGCTGAAATCACTTGGGCAAGGATATTTAGCACATCTCTCACATACCCCTGCAAGAGAAGCCCCCATGTCTGCAGACAAGGCTCCTCCAAATATTCAAGCTTAACAGCAAAAGGGTTAAATAAAATCTGATTGCCAGTTACAGACAGGGACAAAGTTACTGTATCTCTCCAGCACATCTTTGATTAACGTAATATCCTTCGCAATATAATATAAGCTCACTGGAACTGGGAGGGTTTGATGTCAATTAGAGAGTTTGTCATTTTGTCACATCTGTTATCACTATTCTTTAGTGGTAAGGCAGCTCTCAGAAACACTACAAAGCATTCTACCTTCATTTTGGTATAAAATACTACTGAGGGGAGCTGCAAGATATTTCTGTAACCCTTAAGCTATCATTTTTCTTTAAAGTGACATCATTTTTACAAAGCAGGACAAAACAAAAGAAAACTGTGTAAAATACCTGCCATTTGACAGTAAGAGGACAACAGAAATTCAGCAAAGGGAAGTCAAGTAAGTGTAAAAGAAACGGAAAATAAGGAAACAATTTTCTGCTTCTTAAAACAGGTAAAGTAATTGGAAGTTAGTAAGTTTTTATGGCTCTGAGTCTAAGCCAGGATACTGTCCTTTTTTTTGTGTGCACTGCCAACTGCAGCAAAGAAACACACAGTATACCAAGTGAACTGTATTTTCCATTTCTATCTGATGCACAGGTCACACCATATATGTATTTATTCACTATGCTTTGTCTTCTGTTTTGGTTTCTCAAGCCTTCTTCGCTTTTCTCCACAGAAACAGAAGCTGTACCATTTCTCTTCAGCACCACTTCAAGTCCAAAATAAGATCTCACACCTTGGTATCACCACATCTAAGTTGTGAAGGCTTTCCGTTTTTCCACACCTGAAATAAGTTTGATGCAGAAAGCAGGACAGTCAGCATATACAGCAGAGGATGTATTATACTAATCTCCTAATTCACTGCCATATTAATTCACACATAGCAGAAAGATTTAGCACACAACAGAAAATAATAAAGTCTTAAGATCTGCATTGTTGATCCAGCATTCCAAGTTCAGAATCTACACTTTGTACTAAACATTGATACTGCTAACTGATTCTGAAAATTCCTTTCCATAATTACTAGGGTATCAATGGGGTGCCATCCCCACTCAATGAACTTTCAAGATTAAAATGATAGAGGAACTTAAAAAACTTAGCATACTATTAATGGTGTTTGGAAGGCTACTTTTTAAAGAACAAAGTTGAAACTTCCCTGCAGTATTAGTGATGAGGCCATCAATACAAACACACTGCAATTAGTTACTTATGGCATAGTCAGCTCATTATCTATAGTTAGGACTTGACTATTTGTGCATTAATTTCTTCAAACAAAAACACGCGCACATTTTGAGATTTTGGAAGTACTCGAGGAGCATTACAAACGTTTTGCACCTCTAATAAGAGGTAACGTCTGTCCTTTCAGTAATGGCCACAGCAGAGGCCTGGGAATGCCTGTAAAAGGCCCCAGTTGGGATCAGAAGAGACAGAATTAAGTATTGTCAGATTAGTAGATAAGATTTCACTGGCAAATACAAAAGCCACCACAGTACGTTACAATCTTCGAATTTTGTGGCTATCTGCTAAAACAAGCTGTACTGGCCTTCTGTGCAGAACAAATATACCAAAAATACACACAAATGCAATACAATGAAAATGCTTTAGTACCTCCTGCAGATGCCCCTTCTCTTCCCATTCTTCTGTTCTGCTGCCATGAGCTTGCTTTGCCAATCTTGCCTTGGATTCTAGAAATGTTTCCTTCTATTCTTCTGGCTCCTCCACACGCTTGCAAACGCCTTTTTGAAAGTATTTATAACCACAAGTGGATCACGATGTTTCACCAAAATCTAGCTCCTCAGGAAAGCAGAATCCAATTCAGGTGACACCAGATGTAAAGTTTATTTTCCTAGACCTTAGATACAATGCATCTTCAGCTATTAAAAGGCATGGCATATCACACACTGCACATCATTCAGGGCAAAATACAAGAACCCTCTGATATATGGTGCTCCACAATTGTATGCTTCTGACTGCAGAGATGAAGTCTGTAGGACTGTTCTGTGCTCAGAACTGAACTGTTCCCCCTACCTCAAGGGGGCTTCACTGGTCTAGTGTCCAACTAAATTTTCACCTGTAGCAGATACTGTTGGTCATGACTGAACTCTTATGCTATGTTAACAACCACTTTTGTGAGAATAAGCTACGCATTTTACTTGGCTTGATATTAATTTCCTATACCTACCACAAGCAATATGCTACCTACCAAAAGGAAGTCTAGGAGAGTGGGAAAGGAATGGTCATTTGTGTGTCTCCATGACAGAGACAGAAACCACCTGCTAAGCCAGGCCAATACCTGTGGTATTAAAAGAGAACACCTCTTATTCTGCACTTCATGGACATAGCAATGGATTAGGCAGTGGGTCTTACACCCTTTTCAGCCCCTGACCTCATAGATGAATTTGGTGTAAATGCTACATACCCCTTATCTAGTTTCCCCCCAGCAGGAAAACAAAGATTGTAATTTCTCTTCAAACCAGCTTGACAATTACAGATTAGCAGTGTTGTACAACAGCTAAATATCTGGTTTTCGAGTCCTCATTCCAGGTCTCCTACCAGCAGACAGGTAACATCTATAGCAATGTATATACACAAGGATCCCAATGCTTAAAAAGTACCATAAAGTTGGGTGGGAGGCTCCCCTTTAGTTTGAGGAGTGGGTGAATCAGAACAGGAAGAGAAATAAAGATGGTTAGTTATTTCTCCCTTCACTTCAGCTCGCATCTATTTAGAGTGCTACTAAAAATCACACAAACCTAACCACTCTACATTTTCTTCCATATTCATCAACATGTCTCAGATGAGACATCTTTTATTCATAGTGAAGATATAAACTTGTGAATTGATTAAAAATATCTAGAATTGGAAACTCGGTAGGGCTTCATACAGCCAGACACATCTTAGCATGCTGTCCTTTTAAAAAGAGCTATATTCAAAGAAAATAGACTCCTAAACTTAGGATAGACTCTTGAAGTTAACAGCACAAAATTTCAGCAGAATTCGTTATCACAGTGTAAGAACAAGCTTACATTTAGCGTAAAGAAATTTGCCTGCTTACCCCCACGTCAATTTGATATCCTGCAACAACCAGCAGTCACCAGTACACATTCAAAAACAACCCGCTAGAGTTGGTCTTCCAAAATTATTATGAATACCATAAAGTTTTAATTTGATAACAGGGAAGTTCGTGATATATGCATAGCATGGTTATCCATGGAGTTATTTCCATGTTTTCAAGCCACTGCAGTAAGACTGCACATTACACTAGATGCCCTGAAATATGGCTAAGGGACAATCCCATAATAAAAATGAAATAGTCTTCAACGGCGACAAACCACAGTTTAACATTGTGATCAAAGAGCTGACATTAATTCCTAAATTAGTTAATATTTTCTCACCTCAGTCTAAATGATGAGTTGATCTTTGGTCGTAAGCCACCATTTTCAAACAGCTGTATATGTTGCTGATTATTTGCATGGAGTTTCCAACTTATATATACTGGGTTCCTCACAGAATGAGGGCTATCCTTTTGCTCTTGAAGCCCTTCATCCTCTATTTCACTGGACCCATCTACCACTGCTTGGAGAAACTTCTTGAGCCTGGTAAGTACATTCAACCTCCACTGCTGAGAAGTTACTCTGCGATTTGGGTTAACAGAGAGCATCCAGGTAAGTTTCTCTCTGCTTTTGAGTCTTTTGGACAGTTGCTGGTGAGAAATAAGCTCTACAAAATTCTTCAACAGTACAATGCTGCGGTCTGTGAGAAGAGCTGGGTATGCTTCCAATAAAACGTCCAAGACTTTCAATGAATCTTCCTGAATTCCCTCACTGATATGAGTCATGGCACTGGAGAGATGGGCACTTACCAATGGAAAAAACGGTGCAATCTGTTCCGCTCTTATTTTTGAAGCCAAGAATTGCAGCAGGTGAACAGCTGCTCCTCTGACACCAGAATCTTTGTCTGTAAACACAGCTGCCACCTCACTTATTATACTGGAAAGGTGTGCATCAATTACAAATGGATACTGAGACAAGAGATCTTTGAGCCCAAGAAGTGCATTATGCTTAACTCCAGGACTATAGTGATGCATCTGTGAAAGCAGATCCTAAAAGGAAAGAAACATACATACTTGCCATCATTATTACTATTTCCCCCCTATTTCCAGCATGTTTTTGTTAAACACTCAAAAATACAGAATCAATTCTTATCATGTACTGCTGTTCCTAAGAGTGTATGTTCAGAATCAATAAAATATTTGTTTAAAGCATAACAATGAACATACCATCAAAACTCAATGGCAGTAAAAGCAAGATGCCAGTGACTTGTCCTTCAGGTAACTGGATACTACTCATTCTTGAGTTTATGCACAATCCTATTGACTTAACAGAGAGATGACCAAAAATAAGTCATCTCACATTTGTTCTCAAAAGTAGAACTGTGAAATCTCAGTCTCAAGGGCTTTCTTCACTTTAAGCAGAGAGCTGCCAGAGACAGAAGACAACACAAAGGCTGGAAGGCAAAATCACCACCCAAAGAAATGCAAGAGTTTTAGGAAAAACATTTCAGGAAGTCTGCTTTTTAAAACTCTCTCAAGTTATGATCTAATACTTTCAAAAAATGAATGTTAATCCTAGACACCCAAAATCAGCGTGCAACTTCAGTTTTTGCACTGATGACAACCTTTCCCTTGGGTTATATGCTGGTCCAGCAATTTGAGTCATTAAATTCATGCGTTAGCTTATTGTCAAAGCCAAAGGGGCTGTATTCAGATACTCTGATGGACCTATGTTAGCTTTTTAATAAATATTCCCCCCCCCCCCAGTAAACACACTATATCTAGATAAATGACAAGTCATTTTCTATCATTCCAGAATGTAAAGTGACAGTATACCTTTATGTTAAGTTTTCTATTTTGGGTGGGAAGCACTCCATCTTCTTTAAGCTGCTCAGGAATTTGTATGGCCTTTGTTTTGAAGGTAGTATCAGTTGCATTCTCTAGTTTAGGCTTTTTTTTCCCAACTTTTAATTTCACTTTCTGGAAATCTTCTTGATGTTTCCTTTTTTTAGTCATCCTGATTCTCTGCAAAAAGATATTCAAAATTTTAATTTCATTAAATACACTACAAATATTTTTTCCTACCAAAGAGCAGCAACTTCCTAACAAAAGGTACTGGTTTTATGCTTTTTCCTGTGCATAAACTAGTGTCCACTCCTGAGACAAGATGCTAGGCTAAACACTCACACTGACTCAGTATTACTGTTCCTCTAGTGCCAGGAAACACTCTGATACTCCTTCCATCCATGTCTTTGCTCTGAAAACCACTTTACGGAAAAATATCGCTTAAGTATGTGCATCTTCCACTGCTTTATCAGATTAAGTTGTTCATTTGGTTTTGTTTTAATAAGTTCCTGCTAATAAAGCAACTTCTTACACAGCTGATTCTTGTCAAGCCAAAGCTGCTCAATGAACTGTTTCATTGAATTTGTACACTGTCTACCAACTCAATCACTAATAGCATAGTGTCTGCACAGGTAAAGCCGTGGGTTTAAATCAGACCTTCACTGATAATGGCAGTATAAACGACCTAAGAAAATTTCCACTATATACTGAAAAGTCCAGTCTGCTCATTTAAAAGAGCCCAATAATTATAAAGAAAGAGGGAAGGGGAAGTGTGGAGAGGTTAAATGGGCACATACAGAGTAAAAGCAGACTGAAAAACTAAGTCACATTTAATAAGGTGTAAAATATACAGTAGTATGAATACTTAGAAGCTGTACAGACATACTAGAATAGATGTACGATAACCAAAACAAATTAAAACCCACACTTCAGTCTCTGAATGATCTTTTGGTTTCCATATACCTGTACTGCTAGAAGTACTCTCAGATTAAAAAAAAAAAACCCAAAACATCAAAAAGCCCCACTACACCACAGGTTCCTTTATTTAGTCTTCTTTCCCTTGATCTCCGTCTATCTGAATTCATTCATAACAAAACTCCGGAAGCTGTCGTCACAACACTCAACACGACATGCAAATTGCACATAGATTCCTGTTAATTAAGACCATGAACCCATGATCTGATGATTCCTAGAAGCGGCTGTGGAGATTTCTTACAACTTAAAAGTGGGAAGAGGGAGACGAGCACAAGGCCACTATGACGTTTAACATCTCAACTGTCTAATGGTAACAGGTAACTTAGAGAGCTGGAAATCTGAATACTTCCAGACCTCACTGTACATGGTATCAGGTCCATAATGTCACATAAACTTTGTTTCTTCCCTCTTTCAAGCTACACTTTGGGTAATAGGTTTTGCACATTTTAATAGCTGACCTATACAGAAGAGTTGTGAAAATAACGTTCAAATTCTAAAGACCAAACTAACTGACAAAAAAACCAAAACCAAAACCCAAACAGTATCAAAAACTAAACCAATATAGCTGACTAAACTCTGAATTTACTAAATAAAAATATCCAAACAGTAATTCTTTTATGGTGACAGGATCATCATTCACTCTAGAAAATACAATTCTGCAGCTGATTTTTCCCAATGAACTTCAAAGGGTAAATTAGTGCTGTTACAGTATTTCCTCTACACATCATCAGGATAATCACTGCAGAATGTTTTAAATGCAACTGTCACTTTCTGTTCTTTTCAAACAATTTAAACAACTGATCATACAAACATCTGACTGCAATTTATTTTCTTCTTTACACATACTAGCTTAAAACAGCTATATGCAAGACCACTTTTCACTAACTGTGTAAATTTAGCATAAGTTTTAAAAATATAGGGGATTGGTGCCAAAATAAAGGGCCTTTAGTGTCCAACTATAACAATTATGGTTTTATAAGCTTTTGATTTTTACCATATGCATCTTTTAGGAAAAAATTATAACAAGATTTCATCACTTGACTGCAAGATGTACAGAAATAGCTAGAAGCTTTTCACATTAATATTATTGCCACTTACAAAGGGCGTTTTAATAGTGATATTTAGGAAGCCTTGCTCTACAGGATGAAATGTCTGGCTTCCTATTAGCCCTAAAAACCTTACAGGTGCACACACCTGAACAAACTCTATTAAGCTCTTTTAAAGGAGGAGACTTATAAAATATACTTTCTCCTACTAAAACAAAGAAGCACAGTTTAAGTTGCACGGCATATTTTGGAAATAATTTATTGGAAACCTAAATGCATCCATTTCCAATTCATACGTGCCATGATAAACCAGAGATAAAATGGTTACAAAACTAAAGCCGTTACGTAGACACTGTGTGTTTTCAAGAGCCATTAAGTAAAATTGTATACAGCTTATGAAGTTATGTAAATAATTTAATGAAACTTCCTGCTGAAGCAACTGCTTGCCTTTTGACTGCAACTGTATTTTCAGTTGGCCCTCCTCCAACAAGCCCGAGCTAAGTGCATCCACCAGTGCGTTTCACGAACCAACACATTAAGAGCACCTCCGGTCACTACTAGGTGTGGGTACACAAAGCAGCACGCAGAACTTCTCAGAAGCTACTTCAGGCATCACTCGACCATCCTCGCCTCAGCCTTAGGGAAACACGGGGGAGCCAAAAGGAGCAACTATTTCTCCTGTAATTTACTCCCTCGCAGCTTTGAGGCGGTATCCTCAGGGAATCTCGCTCCCCGCATATTTACGAGCTCAAGCAATCAGGAAAATCCTGGGAAACCAGAAGGCACGGTTCTCTGCCCTGGCTCTTCTCACCCGATGAAGATTTCCGTCTGGGCGCGCTCCCTCCCACCAAAGAGCAACACGTACTCGCGGGGAACGTCCCGAGGCACCCGGGCTGGACAGCGAACCCCGCCCCGAGTCACCACAAACCCGGCGCCCGCGCCGTACCCCAAAGCCAAAGCGCTGCTGAAGCGGAGGCGGCGGCGGCGGCTCCTCCCGCAGGTCTAGGCCGTTAAGCCACCTTCCTCACCGTCCCAGGACATCTTTCGGCTTGTTCCCGAAGAGGCGCTTCCCTCCGTTCCGCTCCAGTTGCTACGAGGCGTTTAAATAAAGCGCGTTAGTGCCCGCCCCGTGCCGGGGCTGCCGGTGGGGAGGCCGTGAGTTCGGCTCCCGGGAGCCGCCGCGGCCGTGCCGGGGAAGAGCTGCAGGTGAGGCGGGAGAAGCGGCAGAGGGGAGCCGCCGAGCGAGCGGCGGCACACACCCCCTGTGGAGGGCAGGTGGGGCAGGGGCGGCGGCAGACGACGCCCGCGGCCGGGGAAGCCGAGGTCGCCGGTTTCCCGGGACAGACGCGCCCGCGGCGCTGCTCACGCTTTCCCGCCGCCCTGCGCAGGAGCGTGCGGGAAGGGGGTGGGTCACACAAAAGGCGGCCGCTAGCACAAGGCAGGGCAGGGCGAGCCCGCCGGCCTCTGGCCGCGCCCGCCGACCGGACCGGAGCGAAACAGGCCGGGCGCCCCCTCCTCCCGCGCGGCAACGGTGCCGCCGGGCCCCGCACGCGCCGCGCCGGCCACTCACCAACCACGCGGCAGCGCGAGCCCCCTTCCGCCCCCGAGAACCTGCCCGGAAACGGCCGCCCACGTGAGCGGCCGCCACCAGCGAGCGCTGCCCGCGGGAAGGAGCGCGCTTCCTGCGCGCGCGCGCCGCCGGGGCCCGGGCGCTGGCGCCCCCTGCAGCAGCGGCGGCCCGCGCCCCGCAGGTTGTGGCGCTGGGGGGCCCGGACGACGGGCACCGGATCGCGGAGCCGCTCTGGGGGGAAGGGGCCTTCAAGGTGATCCAGGCGCCATCCCAACGCTGCCCGGCCATCGCTAAACCGTGGCCCTCAGCACCACATCCACACGGCTTTCTACCCCTCCAGGGACGGCAACTCCACCGCTGCCTTGGGCAGTCTGGACCAGGGACAACCCTTGGCAAGGAAGAAGCTGTTCCCGATGTCCAACTGAAACCTCCCGTGGTAAAACTTGAGGCCGTTTCCTCAAAGCTTTCTTCTTTCCCCCAAAGTGGTGTACTCTTGAGTGGTGCTCCGCTGCCTGGTTGCAGGGGGCAACAAGAATATGTTAATAAAAATAATAACAAATAACCAGTTTTGAATTTAAGGAGTTGGAACACGTATAGAGAAGAACTCCAGTGAAGAAAGTCACCATCGGTGCTTCCAGTTTCGCACAGAGCATCAAACCAGCTGGTAGCGCCGCACAGTTCTGCACGGTTCTCACACTGCTGCGTGAGGCACGAGGGGTAACGGACTGTGAGCCAGGGCAGAGCGCAGTCCTGGAACAGACTCTGGGGCAGGAAGGGACTGAAAACAGCCCTTTGGAGAGTGACCTGGGGTGCTGATGGATGAAAAGCTGGACACAACCCAGCAGTGTGTGCTCAGCCCAGGCCAACTGTATCCTAACTGCATCCCCAGCAGCAAGGCCAGGAGGGCGAGGGACAGGATTCTTCTGCTCTACACCATTCTCGTGAGACCCCACTTGGAACACTGTGTCCAGCTCTGGAGTCCTCAGCACAGGAAAGACATGGACCTGTTGGAGCAGGTCCAGAGAGAGCCACAAAAATGATTAGGGGGCTGGAATCCCTCTGGTGTGAGGACAAGCTGAAAGAATTGGTGTTGTTCAGCCTGGAAAAGACAAGGCTCCAGGGAGACCTTGATGCAGGCTTTCAGTACTCAAAGGGACCCTACATGAAAGATGGGGACGGTCTTTTAGAAGAGCCTGTTGCAACAGGACAAGGGGGAATGGTTTTAAACTAAAAGAAGGGGGAATTTAGATACAAGGAAGACATTTTTTACAGTGAGGGTGGTGAAACTTTGGCACAGGTTGCCCAGAGAGGTGGTAGAAGCCCCATTCCTGGAAACATTCAAGGTCAGGCTGCACAGGGCTCTTGAGCAACCTGATCTAGCTGAAGATGTCCCTGCTCGCTGCAGGGGGGTTGGACTAGATGACCTCTACAGGTCCTTTCCAACCCAAAGCGTTCTATGATTCTGAGACACAGGAAGCAACACAAGAGGAGGATGTGTCCGTACCTGTATGGAACAGAGTTCATCACAATTCCCACCAGACAGTAACTCTTCTGTTGCACACTCAAAACTTTTATTTTCCTATCAGTTATTCTGTGAATACCCTTCTCTTTTGCACCTTCTGCCTTCCAAGAGGATCAGAAGTTAAAAATCACTTTCCCAAAGCTCTCTGGTCTCCAAGTAAAATGTGTGAAACTAAGGTAAAGCTAAAAGAAAAAATAATTTTGTTTTGATTTATGTTTTCTTTCTATTGCTTAAGTTTTAATTCTTTTAATTCTCCAGATACCCCAGATGTCTGCCTTGCTGTTACAGAGAAACAGAGTATTAAATACAACAACATCCTTTAAGCATCATTAATAGAGATGTCGTCTCTTTTCCTTACTTTGCAGTTCTGGCACAAGTAAATTTTTAAATTTAAAAACTGTTTTGGAACAAACATAGTTTTCCATTAGCCTAAGACTATACCAGGTGTCACGAAGCACAGGCTGATACACGAAGAAAACAATGCAATTCTTTTTCAGCCTCTGTTTGCACCAGAATAATAATAATTAAAAAAAGGGCGTGTGTGTAATAACTGTACAGCTGAATAGACCAAGTTACACTACATTCTCTGAAAACATTTCCAGAGGCAAACACTGTATGATTTCTGCACAGTTCAGTTTTCTCAGCTGTCCTGGAGAAGTACAGTGGTACTACACAGCAAACCATTTTGTACCAGTGCACTACAGGCTCAGAGGTCTTTCCATTTTCAGCATGCTCCTCCTGCACCCCCAAAAAAACCCAAACAAAAAAACAAAACAAAACAAAAACCAAGCCCAACAAACGAAAGTATTAAAAAAAAAAATCCATGTCATTTCAGCTTCATTTTAACTTTATTTCCACCAGAAATGGTTCCACAGTAAGAGGAAAAAGAAGCTGCCCCAGAGATGGCCGTTTATATTCTGGGTTTATTATTTTAATCAATAGAATGCATTTTGAAAACAGACAAACAAAGACGTTTCCATTTTTATTTTCTGTATTACAGAAAGATAATTCAGATTTTCATATCAACTAGATGTTTTCACTGATGAAGTTCATCTTCATTAAGCAGGCATTAACATTGTCACTATTAGACAGTAAACGAGCTGTAAGAGCTCTGGTTCCACCTCTGCTTCTGAGAAGAAAATATTTAGAGGCAATCTAGAAAATCTTCACAATTGCTTTAGACCAGCATTTTGTTTTAATTTCTTTAATTGTCACTGAACTGTTTTCATTCCTCTGTTCATAGAACAAAGCTAACCAATAATCTTGCTTCTTTCTTTGTTACCTTACTTTCACTGCATCGTGCATTGCATGCTATGAAGATGTGAAACCATCAGGATGAGGATTCTCAATTCCATCTAGATCTCAAAAAAAAAAATAAGTTAACATTAAAAGGTTCATTTACCATCTGGCCCCAGCACATCTGTATTATACCAGCATCTGGCTGCAAAGCTGAAGAACTTTAATTAGAACCACTGAATGCTACCCAACATCACAAGCAGGAAGCAAATTTTAATTACACCTTTTTTAATTTTTCCTCCAAGCACAGTAATTTGTAACCATCCAAAACATTTTTCATTGTCCTTCAAAAGCAGTAGTCATTAATATATAGACCTTTACATTCAGTCCAAACTGCTATTATTTTAGTTGGAAAAGAAGTCCATGTTAAAAGAGCCTGAATTGGAGGATGCTATAAGCCAGAGTTCTTTTCAGTTTGTTTTCATACTGGTGGGTAAGAGGAGGCGAAAGATGCTTCGCTACCACCTCAGTGCCTCTTAACCATAGCCTGGTTAGATCTCTTGGGACCTATCCCTGAATTTGCAAGTATGGACAACCTCGGTTAACTGCTAAAGCTTCCAATTATCTACGCTCCCTAAATTGGCTCTCATCCAAGAATTTCCCTACCTGGAACTAGACTGACAGCACTGACTTTTTATTATTATTTTTAATCTCTATTTAAAAAAAAAAAAAAACAAACATGGAGATCCAGTCACAATCCTCATATGGGAGAGGATTTTTGATTACAAAAGCTTTTCAGTCAGGCCCATCAGCCACAGGGAATAAGTTCCAATGAATTTGTACTGCTGACTGCAGTAGCTCATTCTGCTGATAACTCTTTTACAAAGAGCCAAGATAAGATCAGACTGTCAATGTATGGTATTTAATGATATTGAGAATAACAACAGTTGCTTCTTTAAAAAGTATGTTTTAACATGGAAAAAAAGAAGATGAGCTTTACAAACTTTCTGTAATACAGAAATTTCAGCTATATGGAGAAATAAATTACAAGCATCTCAAAACCAAGTTATTAATTTAATTAAAATAACACTGTACAAAATTTGAACATAGAAAAATCAGCTTCATTGAGTTCATATTAAGTAAAACAACAGAATGTCATTTACAGAAAGTAAACGTTGCTATGTTTACTCTAATAACTACCATGTCAGTGTGTGTTGCCATTGCTTGTTCTTCTCAGAGTTCCACTTTCAGTCAGGATCCTTACAACATTCGGAATATCAATTCCTTAGAGGCAAACAAACAAACAAAACCAGAAGATAAGTGGGTTTATGATAAAATACATTTAAAAGAACAAGTTATAACAAAATATTTAGATGCTGAGATGAGTTTGGATCTTTTCTTGTTAAATGAAAAATACTGTAACTGTTAACAATCAGAATGTGCCTGGAAGCGACAGCAGTACATTGCCATGAACAGCTCTACTGGTTCAGGTAAAGGGTCTGTCTTGCCTCTCTACTCTGTTGCCAAGTTTGGAAGATCTGCAGCTGATAATCCATAATAATATCCATGATAATCCATAATAATGCAGATTTCCTAAGTATGACCAGAAGTCAAGCTTGATTTTATTACCATAACAGTAAGTCAAGGTGTCCTGAACACAAGCAGGAAGAATGAGTTGCTTTGATGAAACTAACGCCTGTGACTTTAGGAGGGGGAGAGAAGTAGAAGGAACAAGGGGAATGCTTAAGTGATACTCATGAACATTCAGCACCTATAAACAAATGCTAAGGGAACAGTAAGAGCAGGGCAAGTGTGCTTGATGCTTGGCGGGGCGTGGAAATGCTGTGTTCTCCCCATCTCAGATCATCTTCAGCTCAGAAAACTTTCCAAGTCTGATACAGCAAACTTTTCAGTAGTCCTCGTCCAAACACTTGCCCAGTCTGTCCCGGACAGTGAAAACAAGGACATGTAATATTATTCTACCCCCAGTATCCTTTTGCTAGGAATGCCATAAATCATCCACTTAATACTGCATAAAGAACCATCTATTTTTGTCCATTTTGAAGCTGTACTCCTACCTTACTTCAAGTTTATGGATCAAGAGAGATAGGAAATAATAAAATCCTGTGTGTCTTCTCCATGCACTTATGATTTTGCAAATCTCTATTACACTAGCTCAGTCATCTCTTTTCCAGGCCAAAAAGAGTCCTAGCCTTCTATTGCTTCCTATATGGAAGGCATTCCCATATTCTGTTGCCTTCTCTAAACCTTTTGCAACAATAAAGTCCTTTATCTGAGATAAGGGAAACAGAAATATCTGCCCTGTTTGAAATACAGGCAAATCACGAGTTTATCCATTAGCAAAATGATGACTCTCATATTTATTTCCATTCTTTCCTTAGTTCCTTGTATTCAACATACTTGACTGATAATTTGGTATTTCCACTGATCTGATGAGGAAATTAATCAGTGAACCAAAACATTTAACTGTTTCAAATTTGACAAAATTTTGTCATCCAGATACTCATCCCTTTTTTCAGGTCATTTGTGAAGATAGTAAACTGTACAAGCCCACAGTTCTCTCCTGGAGCCTCTCTTCATTGTAAAAAGTAATTGCCCATTTAGTATCTGTTTATTATTTAAACAATGCAAGGATTTCCCTCTTTTCCCACAGCCAGTTCACTCCCTTGAAAACCTCTGACTGGAGTACTTATCAAAAGCTTCTTGGCATTCCAGACTATGAGCTGGATCACCTTTATCTGACTCCTTTGCCCATCCCTTTCAAACAAGTCCAGAAAGCCTGTAAGGCAGGTTTTCTTACCACAAAAGCCATATTCACTCCCCACCAACCACTCTAAGCAGATCATATTTTGCCAGGTGTCCACTAATTCCTACCTTTTTTCCCAAAACAGTTCCTATTCACCTGTCCAGTAGAAGCTGGCAGTTTCAAAGACCACCTGGAACCTGTACTGGTTTTGGCTGGGTTGCAGTTACCTTTCTTCATAGCAGCCCACAGGGTGCCGTGTTTTGGATTTGTGGCCAGAACAGCGCTGATAACGCACCAGTGTTTTGGCTGTGGCAGAAGGGTGCTCATGCAGGGGCAAGGCTTTCTCTCTTTCCCATGCTTGCACCCCTACAAGTGATTAGGCTGGGAATGGAAAAAAGACTGGCAAGGAACACAGCTGGGAGAACTGACCCAAACTGGCCAAAGGGACATCCCATACATCACGCACAGCAATAAAAACAGGGGAGGCAAGGGGGCAGGGTTGGCCTGCAAGGTGGCTGCTGCTCAGAGACTGACTGGGCATAAGTCCCTTTGTGGGAAGTGCTGAGTGATTGTCTTTTCATTGTTTGTGCCTCACCCCACTTTCCCTTCCCCTTTTGAACTGTCTTTATCATGACCCACACATTTTCTCACTTTTGTTCTTCCTATTCTCTTCCCTATCCAGCTGTGAGGGGGGGACAAACAACACAACACAGGACAGATGACAACACACAACACAGTGAGCAAGCAGCTGTGTTCAACACAACAAAGCCTTAAAAACAATTTAAAAAAATTAATAAAAACATAAAAAAACCAACAACACAACACACACACACACAAAAAAAAAAAGCTAAACCCAATGTCCTCGTTCGAGTGAGAACAGAACTAATTCTGTTCAGTGATTTTACTTTTCAGTTCAGTGCCTCTAACTCACTGCACTGTCTGAAGTCAGCAGCCTGTTTTCACAGACAGTGTCTGCTGCTGGCAGTGATAACACCCCATGTTTGGAGTTACTACCAAGGACTGGTGTGCAGACCAAGGCCACTGCTGGATCTTGTGCATCACACTGGGGGTGCAGAAAGTGAAAGGCTGCACCTGCAGCCCTGTCGCAGGGAGGAGCGGACAGGGCAGGTGACCCCAAATTAACCAACAAGGGATTCCAGCCCATAGAGGTCACGTTGGGTATAAAGCAGAGGGATCTGGAGGGTCTATAGGGTTTTTTTGTTTGGTTGCTTGCTTGCTAGTTTTGGTTTTGTTTGCTTGCTTGCTTGCTCCCTCACTCATCCTTTTACTGGGGGGTCCCAGGCTCTTCTCCCCTCTTGGCCCGCTTTGCTTGACTTGGCTCAGGTCCTCTTTTGGTTCCTTCCTCAGAGCATCCAAGGAGCACTCTGTCCGTCCTGCCTTCGATCCCAGTCGGTGTGTTCCTGAATCCAGTACCAGAATTCAGCCCCTGAACACAGCTCCCATCTGCTGCTGGGCCCAGTCTGGGACCCCCAGTGCCTGCACAGCATCAGTGGTGACGGTGATGTAATTACCATCAGGGGGTTGGGTTCGATACTGGTTCTGTATATATTTGTACATATTCTATTTTATTATTATTGTTTTCATGAAAGCTGTTCTAGTTTCCTTGTCTAATCACTAAGTCTCTCTCCCTTATTCCCTTTCTCTTCCCTTTGGGGAGGGAGGGGGGTTAACAGAGAGCGTCTGTTACAGGTCTAAGGGGCTGCCCTGACCCTAAACTGTGACACCCAAAACCAACGAAACAAGGGAAAAGAGAGAAATGTACATAAAAGAGAACCAAGATTGCCACCCACAAATTTTCATGTTCCAAAGGAAGCTTTATGGGAGAAATCACTACCATCAGTAGTGTTTTGTTCTGAAGGCCCCAAGGACCAGGTGATACTCATGGAAGAGTTATAATAGTCTGCTATTTTCATGGGTTTGTGGTGTCAGTTTGTCCCATATCTTCCATTCCAGATACTCTGCTGAGCTGTGTGCCCAAGGAGAGCTTAGAGTCAAGACTGCAGGCTTTCCCGTGCCTCCACAGAGAGCACTCAGACAAAAACTATCTTAAGCCTTTCTATACCATACTCAGCATCAGTGTTTGCTTTTTACTCTGAAGATCCCTACACTCTGAGAAGCTTAGAAATGTACACAGAAAGCTTCTGAAGAAAGGGCAGCAGTTGAGTGAAGATGCAAGAAGGTTTAGTAGCTGAAACTTATTAGAAACTTTCTTAAAAAGTTTCTGTTTTATTATCTCTGTTGCCATGCAGGTACAGTTCCTTCAGGAATCAGGAAGTAAAAACTTCTTTGCTGTTAGCATGCCCAAAACCAGTGTTTTACCAGTTACACATCGCAGACAGAAAATTCTATTTTCTAATAAGAGTATGCTTGATTTTAGTTTACTACAAATGAAAAAGTTTAAAAATAAATTCAGCAATTATTAATACCTTCATGGGAAGGCAGCCATGTTGAATCCTAAACCAGATCCTGCAAAAGTTAAAGGGGGGAAGTCTCTTCAGCCCTCCTTAATACCTCAAAGTTCTTTTACCTTATGATCCTTAATATGTCACCAAGCTAACAAAATTATGCGTATTTTTATATAGATGTGTGTTTGTTTCTGCACTTGTATGCATGTGTACGAGTTACCTCTGAAAGCTGGATTTGCTGCTGCTATTTTGTGTAGAGTAGTGGTAACTTCCTCAACGTTCATATTTGTTACACTGTTCAAAAATTCAGTAGTGATGTTGCTCTCATATGCTGTTTCTGAAGAGCCAGTTGAAAAGTTTTGGAGTTCATCATCTTCATTTACTGATAGGGACTGCTTAGCTGACCGGCTGCTTGAGTAGTCTTAAAGAAGAGAAATCATGGTATTCAATAAAAGAAGATTCTGATGAGTCTTTATTACTTATTTCTCTAAATACGGCTTTTCAAGACAAGCATTTCCAGTCTGGCACAGCAGCATTGCTGGTAAGGTTCCCATCTGACTTTGCTACATTTTCATACAACTGAGTCAGGAATGTTTTTCACTTACAGAAAATCTGTGAGAAACAGAGGCAAGTGAAAGCTATTTCCATTATGCTTACAAAAAGGAACCAGAAGATCCAAGTCTTATATGTAAATCATTGCAATTTTTGTTATTAGCATCGTATTAACTGAAGTTTTAAAAGCTAAACTTTCTCGAAAAGAAAATTGACACTGCACAGAAAAAATCATCATCATACAAAGTAGCTTCACTAGTATTCTGAGTATTCTGCCTCTCCAAGGATATGATTGTACTCTCTATGCTTGAGAAAAATAACTATTTCTTTAGATCAAGACAAAAAAAAACCACCTCAAATTCAAGATTCTTCAAACAAAATTTATCAGAAGTACTGAGGCCAAATACGTGCAATATTTGGATATTAAGCAGAATAATCCATACCATACAGCATGTTTGCTTCCACTAACATCTTGATTGAATTAGACTCGCACTAAGTGTCTTCTCCAACAAGAAGGGAAAGAAGTGTCAGGCTGGGGCAGAAGCCAGAGTTAAACTTTGAAAGACTCCTTAGAAACTGTTGCCTCTAGATGGAGAAAGTCAGAATTGACACTAATTCAATTCCTCCTAAAATCCTACAGTTAAAGTAGGATGAATGTTTTTAATAGTCTGCCCTTTCTAACATTTGTAGAAGATGGAAAAAAATCCTCAAAACTATTAATTTATGCTACTTGACCCTGGCTTTATTCTTCTCTCAAGCTCTGCTTTTAGAGAAGCAGGAAAAAAAGGCTTAGTAAAATTTATGCAAGGTTCAGTGTTAAGATCAAAGCACATTCAAGATTGCAAAGCTAACATTACCAGTATCAGAGTCACTAATATCTGCTGAAGTCAGGTCAGACTGTTCTGTGGAATATTCCAATGCTGCTTCTCCATTATATTCGGTATCTAAGAGGTCCTGCAAGTTTGAAAACAGTTGTTTTCAGAATTTTACTACACTGTTCATGATCACAAACCAAATATAAGACCAGTATTTCTCTACAAAATCTGAAAAGCAAGTATTTATTTGAAAATCATGCAGCTGGTGATGAACTTCTATGCACACATGTACACTGCTCACACTACATCTGAAAAAGCACTGTAGGAGGCCAAGAGGTGATACTCATAGAGCCCAATTCTCAACCTGTCAGGCCCAAAAAGGAAACATTTTTACACTTAGAATAAGATCTAGTTTAAAGAAATTATCAGTTAAAAGATCACAGCTTAGAAAAATAAAAAACTCTAATGTGGGAAAACATTTTTCTACAACTAGAGGTTAGAAGTTACTTCAGTTAGAACTTGAATTTTTTGTAACATGTCAGATTTTGCCCTCTTTCCATATGAATAAGCCAACAAAATCTTATATAAAAAAACAGAAGAAGGTGAAAGTAACCTTAAGGAGGAAGTAAAAAATAGTAAATAATTACTGGGAACTATGGGTATGGAATTTCTCATGCAGAAATATTGCCTTTAGGGAAGAAAGCAATCAGAGGGTAGATGGAATATGGGGAATAAAGATAAAGTTATTATGGAGTCCTGAACTAAGAGGGGCTTTTGAAGACAAAATCAAAACAAAACATTTTTCTTCAGGTGTCACCCCTGTGATTCTGTCAGCCCGCTGGCTGGTACTTAACCCTCATTTGGCATTCTCCCCTTAAGCTCACCCATTAAATGAAAAAGTAGTGAAGTAGCTGCATTAGCAGGAGGCACTGTTGTGGAGAATGAGAACTCTGTTCAACACTGACAATTCTGCAAGAAACACTTGGTGGGATAAGGACAAATGTTTCCTATGGCAAAGGTGCTGAATGCATCACCAAGAAGAGGGAAGTTCCTACCATCCCTGTTGACAATGGCATAATGAACAAAACATCATTCCAAGCATGGAAACTCTGGAGATTGTGGTAAAATGGAATGTAAACTGGAGGTATAGGGAACACAAGTGGCAATCACAGCAGCTCAAAGTACTCAAAACACCTCCACACTATGCCCATGTTGTCAAGTCAGTCAAAAGAAATAGCAGAGAGGGGGAAAAAAAAAAAATGGGCTTTTAATAGCAGAGAAAGAAATAGATCTTAAAGGGGACAGTCCAAAGAGGACAACCAAAAGTTTTATAAAAAAGAAAACTGATGTCAATAATGCTCGATTACATGGTGAAGGAAGTCAAGGCTGAGAATAGAAATGGGATATGGAACAAGAGTGTCAGAGAGGTCAGTGGAGATGAGAATAGCTTAAGTTAGAATTTAAAAGGGGCAAAAACAGCAGAAAAACTTAGATGCAACGAAAAGCATAGGAAATAAGAGATAAGCTGATTTTATCTTCTCTTAAAAAAAAAAAAAAGGCAAGTACCCTTGAAGAGAAAGTATTAAGACTACTCAACAGAAAAGTTCCAAGTTTATCCTATCATCAATACAAAAATTCAAGTACTTAATGAACAAAACTTACAACACTGTCTCCAGAGTAATTTTATTTAATTAAACTTTCTGTAATAATAAAAATGTATAACCACAGGAATCTACAGATATGTAAACCAGAAGCAAAAAAAAAAATCCACATTACTTTGTTTGATGCAGCCTGCTGACGATATTTCACCAATGCATCTGTAAGAGTCTGTGTAACTTTTAAGATAAATGAAGCATCATCTTCATTCAGTATCTCAAAACTTTGCTAGGAAAAAAATAAAACAAACACAGAAAATAGACATTTTGCCTCTGAAAAAAGTGAAGTATCACCATGTATAAAACCCCCCTCTCTCTAGCCTTCCGTTAGCCATGGCTGAAGGTACAAAGCAAATACAGTTTTTACTTTTAATTCCATAAATAGGGGGTGTGCGGGTGGAATGGAAAAGGATCCTAACAGAAGGAAGTTGCAGCTACCTGATACAATCATTTGAAAAGGAACAATGCAAGAATGTGCTTTTTCTTAAGTATTTTGATCTCTTCCCAAGATACCTGCACACAAATGAACGCGTACAACTTCCCTGAGGCAACAGTCATAACCCATTTCTGTAGAAAGTAGCAAAAAAGTCAGAACACCACTGAATTTAAAAATATATGCCACCTTGCCTTACACTAACCTTCTTATTCTCAAAAAGCCTAAGGAAAAAGCAGTCTTTGAAACTCTGAAGCTCTAGCAGGTGACCAAGCTCTGTCTCAACTGTCCTCCCAGAGTGTGCTACATGCATCATCCTCTTGTCTGTTCTAATTAAGCTGTGCTGAAAACATTTCCACTGGGCACAACACAACAGTGCAAGTCTGTCGTAACAATTCAAAGTCTTCTGGTTTAGAAACAAACACCTTTAAACATTCCAAACAATGGGAAAAAGTAGTAAAAAAATAGCATTAAATTCATATGTGACTTCATAACAAGGAGTATATTACATTAACACTAGGAGTATTTATCTCTCCTGCTTTGCATAAATTAAAGAAGATCATGTCAAAAACTAGGTGGAAAAAAGATTAAACTTGGGCAAGGATACCTCTGCTATCAGGTAATAAAAGAAATATAATTATTTTAATGACAAAACTGAGCATACTGATTTTCACAATTAATAAAAGGTACACAGTATGGATAATTAGCGAACAATTGCAATTATTCCATGATATGAACAACAATTCAAAAAAAAAATACTTGTAGAATTACTTTCCACTACATCAGAAATCTTTAGAATCCAAAAATAGAAACACACAATGCAGCTATTAAAAAAAATGTCTGTAAGATACTAATATTAAACCATTTTTAAACTTTTCAAAACAGAACATTGTTGCAATCACATTCCCAACAATCCTCTCTTGTTCTTGAAGGACAACCATACTAAGGAAGAGGATGCCTCAAAACAAATTCAAGTTTTATTATCAAGGTGCAATCTTTACACCTAACAATACCCTATTAGAAAGGGGAAAAAAATATTTTATGACAGTCAATAGTGCTTAAATTATAATGCAGTAATCGAGTCATAGCAACTATCAGTAAGGATTTTTGTACAGTTCGTCACCAACGCTGTCAATAAAAACACCATTTCTGTGTTCAAGACCACGAATGTTGGCAACAACTGGCAAGTGCTAGTTCTCCACTCTCATTGATTGTATCTCTGCTGTGAATGGTACATAATGCCTGTTTACAACAGCTGAGCACAACTCAGGCGTTCTGCCTCTTACATTACAAAGGAAATAGGCAAGGTTTTTAGGTTTATGTTTCTTAGTTTCTTTGTTCTTCTAAGCATACAACTTGTATTTTATTTCTTAAAAATTGGTTCTTGACTTTCTGCATATCTCAGATATTTTTCCTCATTCAGCTTCCTTCCATTATTGAATTACATATTTCCAAATTCATAATTTGAAAATGCTAAACCAATTATAAAAGACTGGGAAAAAAAATTTAAAAAGTCATTTTACTTAAGCATGTAGTTCAGGAGTGGAGTTAAGAGACAGCTGAGAAAAATGCATTAATTTCCAATGCAAGTCATTCTTCTGACCGTAAGCCAGTACTTTGGCAAAAATGTTGTCTAGAAATTTTAGAAAGAGTAGATGTATTATAAATGCAGTGATATTAACTGCATTTGGATTTTCACCTTCTGACAAAATATGATGTTAGATTAGCAGACTGCCTACATTTTGGCTTTCATGTTACTTGACACGTTTTAAAATTAGTAATTCTTTAATTTCTTTCTTCTAATCAAAAATTACATTGTAAGGCAATAGTCTTACCAAACAGCACTCACCAAATAACTCAACAGTTCTTCTTGACTAGTGAATTCTTCATGATTTGCTGTAAATTCTCGCTGTTTAGTATCAAGAGAAAAAGAAGTCCAGAGATATATTATGTGCAGTAATTATAACTCAAACAGTAATTATTGTTATGGTTATTATAGATTTTAGCTGTAATTAAATTGTGTCCTTGTATGAAACATGTACATGTGTTTTTCATGACAAAGTAGGAAAAAACCTTGTTATTAATACTTGTGTAGTAACTTGTAGCTAATTTATTGTCAATAGTATTATTAATTTGAATAAGCAAAAGTAAACACCATTGCCAACCACCTATTAAAATATTTCCCCAGCTACATGTAAAGTAGAGCAATCCATTAAGAGAAGAATATTCACCTCAACTTCCTCCTTTTCTTCCTGTGATTTCTGATCAGCCTTACACCTTAAGAGAGAATAAATAAATAAGCAAACCAGTATATAGTTGGTTATCTATCAAAAATATGTAGCCAGTCAGTAACTGACAATCAGTTTAGATTCCTAACACACTACTACTGTAGTTCTGACAGACTCTGAAGGAACACATATTAATTCCCTGCAGAAATCCAAGTAGTCACAGATACCATCATAAAAATTAATTATGAGGGGGTTTTTTTGTTTGGTATTTTTGTGGGTTTTGTTGTTGTTGTTGGTTTGGTTTTTTTTTTTTTTAGAGCTCATGTACTAGGTAATTGCATTAAAACCCAGAACTAAGACAAAAGTTTGACACTGGTAGAAAAAGCTGTGAGGTTTTTTTGTATGCATGGCAGGAAGACAAGACCCTTAATTGCAGTATGTTTTTTATCAGCACTTCACAGACTTGCCTGTACAAAAATTCAGTGTTTTACAGTGTAGCCACAGACATACTGGGCATACAAAGATTCATATGGCTAAAAGTTACTAACCCATACTTGCACTGTTCTGCAACTGCAACTACAACTACTACAGATGCAAACCATCCCTTATCAAGCCCAGGAACCAGGGCTGAGAGTAGTAGGGGGTTTTTTTAAGTTAATCAAAACCATCTGACTGTCCAGCCTAAGTCCTCCTCCTTCTTGAAATCTTTCTTACAAATGAAAAGTGTAGTAAAAGCAGATAATAGAAATTCTCAGACTGCTATTGCAGAATGTTTAGGTGGAAACATCATTTGACTGCTTGCTGTCAGTAAGAATCTGATCTTATTCCTTTTAGGAAACTAGATAATTGAGTTCACCTCTCTCAGAAGTCTAACAAAAATAAACAGTAAAGGAAGAAGCTGAAGTCCTAATTTAGTAACTAGCTTCCAAATCAGTCTCTCCCTGAAACACCCAGCTGTTCATAGTTACCCAGAATCTATCTAAACAACAGGATTAAGAGAATGTTAAGTCATTTTTCCAAAGGATGCTGTTCTTTAAATGCACAACATCCCATAGAAACAGATATCAGCACTTCCAGACGTGGATATCTGAGTTTTTATTAGTTCCCCATTTTTGACGTTTCAACAAACAAGTTCACTCTCCAGATTAAGAACAGTTACAGTCATTTGAGAGGCAGACAAATGAACATAAAGATTCATAAACCTGGACTTGAATCTGGTTTCAATTAATCCTTTTCCTTAATGGTTGCCCCATGGAGAGGCAAAAGTCCTACAGAAAGGTATTTCAGGAACAAGAAAACTTTTACTGGGTAACAGTGAACAAGCAAAAGGTGTTAGCCCTCCTCATTTGGGAGAGATACTACTGGTTTAAAGTTAAGAAACATTTCAAGTTTGTCCTTAGTGCAACACCAAAGAACTAATTTTTGGAACAAATGCCTTATTTTTCAGTTGATGCATGTATATCCCATATCAAATGCTTTCCTGGTGCTGCAGAAAGATGACGTTGGAGATATCCCCCTCACACAAAAGCTGGTAGTTCAAACTAAACTCACAATACTGTTATTAATAAGGTGTTTACAAACAGCAAGCAGTTTCACCATTCTAGAACCACACACAATACATCTTATTGTTCCTCCATGAAATCCTTTGTAAAGATGAACCCTAATTGTTACTACTATTTACTGATTATTATCTTTTCCTTCTAAAATCAGTTCACATACAACTCTAATTATCTGACATAAACCCACAATAGAGGGTTTTTTACACCATGAGGGAACATTCTTCTTGACCTTGTAATAAATGAGGATTATGCCTTAAGGATAACATAGTTAAATATAAAAACTATTTGCATCTACAGCAAAAATCTGAGGTCACTTTACACACACCAGGTTTTCTGTTGCTAAGTCTACAGCTGAGCACAATTTCTGAAGACAAGCTTTTTGCTATTACAGTCTTTCTTCCTCACAGCATATGCTATGTAACTCCAGTGTAGACAGTTATCTACAACATTCTCCTCTGAGTAAATTTAAAGGGGTGTGGGTTTTGGGGTGGTGGATTTTTTGTTTGTTTTACTTTTCCAAGCTGTTGCCTTTGCTGTCTTCTTCAGTGTTGCTGCCTTTGTTGCTTCCAATAGCTTTATTAGTCTCAACCTCCTCATCTGGTTTGGCCTCTTCTTTCTGACTTTTTTCCTGCTCTTCTTGAACATTCCTTTCATCTAAAACAGTAAAACCTGTATATTCAGAAATAATTTCCTATATTTTAATTTAAAAGTATTCTTTGCTTATATTTTTTTTAACAGATAATATCAATACAATCTGAACATGTAAGGCATCTTGTGAAGAAATAAAATGAAAACTGAACCTAAAAATCAAAGATTTGGTTCAGCCATGAAGCACAAGCATGGATTTCTAATCAGAAATATTCTGAATGAGAATAATTATAATGCATTTAGACAGAACTCTAATCTCATCTTTGACATTGTCTATAACCAGGCAGCAACTTCTGATGTTTCTTCAGTTATGTGGTGTTCAGTGATTGTTATATTTAATTCTGGTTTTGTTTTCAAAGAAAATAAGCATTAGTCAAATATTGTAGATGTTGTTTAAAAAAAAAGAATCTATTCAATCTATTTCCTTTTTATTCTACTTGTGCTCTAAACAGTCTGGCATGCAGCTGTTCCCGTTTCTTTTCCCTAACACCAGAGAACAGCTAATATGCCCAAAAAGAGTCTGTGCCCCTTCTCACAAAAATATGCATAGTAAAAATATCTAATTATGCATCCTTTCTTGTTTCTGTTCTAAAATAGCCAGTAACGTTAAATAAAACTGGACAGATTTCTTTACAGACACTGGGATTATTCTTTCTTCTACCATAGATGCCAAACTCATCCCCACACTGTGGAAATTTACCTTCTATAGCAGAATATAACTATAGAAGCTATAAACAGGCACACACAGTGTAAATAATCCACCCATTGGTGAACATTAGAAAAAAAAAAAAATTTCTCACCTTGAATTGGGTCTGGCATTTTTCCATCCTTATTTTTACAATCTGGTTTTTCTTCATTACTAAGTGACACATCCACATGCTGAACTTTGGCTTTTGAAGGGCTGTCATCTGCATTAGGATCTAAACAAACATGCTTGAAATGTAGCGCAGCTGACATTATCTTGATAGAGGAGGGTTCTAAAACCACTTGCCAATTTCAACTAACTCGGCTGCTGTGCACTATTAGTTACAAATATTAAGGATTGTATAAGCATTATTATGTGACAGCATACTAAATAAGAACTACAAATTCCTAACAAAGTTTTAAATATTTTATACCCTGGCTATAATT
>JANIJG010018057.1:0-15082 GCA_024611175.1 Megaceryle torquata
CCAGTTTCCCAGGGTGCATTACTGGGGCCATCAATGTGCAAAGTGTTCCCAGTCCAGTTACAGAGGAAGACTCAACGGCACACAGAGAGGAAGGTGCACTTCACGCCCCTCCATTTTCTCCAGAAATAATTAAGCAACAGTGCCTAGATTTAGTTCTCTGCACCATGGCTCAGATTTGTCCTCCTAACATGGCTGAAGGCAATTGGAAGTGTAATTAGAAAGCTTTTTAGGAGTGGCACTTTAATTTCGCCTGTAGGCAAGCTGTTTGCCACAGGCAAGCAATTAAGTGAATGTTTTTAAGCCTCATGCAGAGGAAGCCCAGGTTTCCCCCAGATGACGCTATTAGTTTTCAAATTAACATGATGCCACACTGAGTGCCAACAAAACCTCAGGTATTTTAGACTTGGGCACTGTGTGAATGAGTAGGGCCTTTTTAACCTCTTGGTGAAGCTGCCATTGATGCTCGCTGCTCTCGCATCCCTTCTTTGTTCAGATCAGCTTACACAGAAAGCATCCGTAAAAAGATGAAGCATTTGCCTGAACCTCTACTGGGTTTTTGATGCCAAATCTTTGCTATTGGGTGAAAGAAAAAGAAAGGTATGGTACTGAAGAACGGGGATGACATTTTTGTAAGGATTTTATTCTGCAGGGAGAAGTGAAGCCTCCAAGCATTTCCATAGGAGAAGACGATATCTTGGCAGAGGCAAAACATCAAAGCAGCCTTGTAGAAGGACCAGGAGCAGCATATCGGGTGGACAGTGTCACTGAACTCTGCTCCTTCTCCTCCCTTCGAGCTCCACGGTGACGCTCCTGAGCTCTTGCTGTTGGCTGACCCAGGGCTTGTAATCTCCTTCTGCTGGAGTGTGTTCGATACAAATGCTAATCCTCCTGATTTGCAATTCGCCGCTGCCATCTGATTTTGAAAATCTTCTGCAGACATTTGAGAGGGGAAATAGAAAACTGGATATGAGAGAGAAGGGCTAAACCTGTGCTGCCAGTTATTGGCAATTAAGAGGAAAGTAAAAATACTTAATCAGCCCCTGTACCATCTTACAAATTGGAGTTGATGTGATTAACAAACTCACCTTCCCATCCCTCTCCATCCTTCCACATCACCTTGTGTCTAGCCTGTTCATCTCCGTCTCAGGGCTAATCATAATAATGCATCGTGGCTCTCAGTGTGGACGCTCCGGCATCCTTCGAGCTGAAGCAAATGTGAATGACAGATTAATGAGCTGAAG
Source organism: Megaceryle torquata (assembly GCA_024611175.1). NCBI lineage: Eukaryota > Metazoa > Chordata > Aves > Coraciiformes > Cerylidae > Megaceryle > Megaceryle torquata. The sequence continues at coordinate 1,242 of JANIJG010018057.1, forward strand.
TAATCGTATCATTGCTGGATGCCCTCTTGAGTTTTAATGTTGTGTAATATCCTTCAACAAGTTGAATGTGTTAATTTTTTTGGTATTGCTTTTATTGAGAATATTGGTTGTTGCGACTGAAAATCCTACTTCGTGCTTAGATACCGAGAGCATCTTCTCATACTGGATTTGCATGAGTATTGCATCATTAATGTTTTAAACAAAACCCTAGGATTGATTTTCCTACTTACAGATGCTGAAGCTCTGGTTGTTCAAATGGCTCTACATGTCCTTGGTTTTTAGATGCAGGAGAAATCCATCTGAGGTGAACAGAAATGTTCACATCATTGAATCACGGAATGGCTTGGGTTGGAAGGGCCCTCTCCAGGTCATCCAGTCCAACCCCCCTGCAGGGAGCAGGGACATCTGCAGCTAGAGCAGGTTGCTCAGAGCCCCAGCCAACCTGACCTGGAATGTTGCCAGGGATGGGGCATCAACCTGGGCAGCCTGGGCCAGGGTCTCACCATCCTCAGCATCAAAAATTTCTTCCCTCTCTCCAGTCTAAATCTTCCCTCTTTTAGTTTAAAACCATCACCCCTCGTTCTGTTGCAACAGACCCTGATAAAAAGGTTGTCCCCATCTTTCTTAAGGGCCTCTTGTGTGGAGACCAGTATTTGCTTAGCTGCTTCAGCGTAAGCTTTTCTTTTTCAGTGTTTCTGAGAGACCTCAAAGACATTTTTGGTTGTTTTTTAACATCAACATACACTGTTATTTTAAGGAAGAACGGATTGACTGCTCTGCTTTTAGGTTCTGCTGTGCCATTCAATCCCCAGCCTGGCCTTATCCCCCCGGCTAGAAAATAAGAAAGTAAAGCTGCTCTGTTTGGGCAGCCTGAATCATTTGCTGTATTTTTGGCGATTCTGGTTTTTTTTTGCTGATATAAACTGCAAGCTGTAAGCTCCTTCAGACTTCATTGAATCTCTTCCCACTCTTTAGTTTGGGAAGAAAAGTCCGGAAATTGAAAAGTGTTAATTGTTGACTTGCTGTGGCCTTTCAGCCCTTTCTTTGTGAGTGCTGCAAAAGCATTCCTTGTTTTGGCCTCCTGGGCTCGGTGTATTCACTGGAAACCTGAATGAGTCTTTAGGTGAATAAAAGCACTGCAAAATCCTCTGTAATGGCAGGATGAGAAATTCTTGGCTTTTACAGTGATTATGGAATGTTCATGCTAATTGATTGCATATTGCATCCATTATAGAGTCATACGATACATTCATAGATCTCAGTCTGCTGTCTCTTGTATAGTGTCTGCTACTAACCTTTGGTAATTTCTGCATTGAATGTTTAACTTGTGTTTGACACCTACTACAGCTTTATAAACATACATAGCCTTCAAGTGATGAATCATGGTTATCTGATGCAAACTTCCTTTCTCTTATGCTGGTTATGTGTTGTTTTGCTGTGTATTTTTACAGCATCCACTCATAGAGGCTTAGGTGCAGAGCAGGTAGAAGAAATACTGAGCAGTAAAGAATTCATAGAATCATAGATTTATTTAGGTTGGAAAATACCTTTAAGATGATTGAGTCCAACTATTAACCCGGCACTGCCAGGTCACTGCTAAACCATGTCCCTCAGCACCACAGCTCCACAGCTTTGAGACCCTTCCAGGGATGGGGGCTCCACCACTGCCCTGGGCAGCCTGGGACAGCCCTTGACAACCCTTTTGCAGAAGAAATTGTTCCTCATCTCCAACCGAAACCTCCTCCTGGTGCAACTTGAGGCCATTTCTTCTTGTCCCATCACTTGTTCCTTGGGAGGAGAAACTGACCCTCACTTGGCTCCAACCACCTTTCAGGGAGTTGTGGAGAGTGAGAAGATCTCCCTTGAGCCTCCTTTCTGTGGGCTCAACAACCCCAGGTATCTCAGCTGCTCCTCTGTGCTCTAGACCCTTCCTCCACTTTGTTGCCCTTCTCTGGACATGCTTCAGCCCCTCAATATCCTTCTTGGAGTGAGGGCCCCAAAAGTGAACCCAGGATTCAAGATGCAGCCTCACCAGTGGGAGGGAGAATCCCTGCCCTAGTCCTGCTGGCCACACTAGTGCTGATCCAAGCCAGGATGCTGGTGGCCTTCTTGATCCCCCAGACACACACTGTCTCATCTTTAGCTGCCTATTGACCAGCACCCTCAGGTCCTTTTCCACCAGGCAGTTTCCAGCCACTCTGCCCCAAGCCTGGAGTGTTGCAGGGGGTGGTTGTGACCCAATGGCAGGGCCCAGCTCTTGGCCTTGTTAAATCTCATCCCTTTGGCCTTGGCCCACTGATCCCTCTCTAGAGCCTCCTGACTCTCAAGTTGCTCAATGTTCCTGCTCAACTTACTGTCATCTGCAAACTGACTGAGGGTGTCCTTGATCCCCTTGTCCAGGTCACTGATAAAGATACTAAGATTCATGTATGATGTGAGTTGGACATATATTACCCCAGTAAAACATATATGCAGAAGGAGAGGCAAATCAATGAAAGGGGGGGAGGGGGGGAGGGAGGGAGGATGCTGGGCTCCTTCACCCACCCAAAGCCAAGCAGAAGTACGGCATGGTTGGTCATGGAGGCAGTGCAGTTTGGGCGGGTGGTGAGATGTGTAGGACCTGGTGGTCAGGCAGTGATCACCACCAGTGCTGTGTAACCTTCAGCCAAAGCAGTGCAAAGCTTTTCTGGGCAATGGGAGGGGAGCAAGCTGTAGACCATTTTGTCTCCCACTCTACTTTGATGTTTGGGATGTGAAGGTGACTAAATAAGTTTTAAGGATTTAAATCAACTAATTTCATATTTTCATTGTGAATCTTCTTTATTTTGATGGCTTGTAATAGTAATTGCAACACCACTGCCTTTGGGTGTGTGTCCCTGTTTTTTTCACCCTGATCATCCCATATTTCCTTAGGATGTAAAACGCTGCTGAGCTCTGCCTGTGAGTATTGAAAATTTCTTAGAGTTCTGTTTGTTCATCCCTTGGCAGCTTTCACCTCTAAAAAGCCAACAGTGTTCTTTTGCTTATCGTTCAAGAGGTAACGCATTACTCGGGTACTGGTGGTCCTTGGTAGCACCAGCTGTGCCATGACCAGTGTAAATCTGGGGTCTGCTGCTCACCTTCTGAGTAGTTTGATTTCCAAACAGAGGGAACGAATGCCAGCATCTGCCTCTCCTATGGGTGGGAAAGACTTTCAGTCTCCTGGGCTCGTTAATATGGTACCTCTTGGCAACATGAAATTACAAAAAGAGGATGATAAACAGACCTCTTGCCAAAGCTCCCTTTCCGCCAACAGATTTAGCCTGTGCTTTCCTTCATCTTCCCTAGTACAGCTTTGTTTTAGAACAAAGATAGCAAAATATTTAAGGAAGAAGGGACTATTATGGAGGATTGATCCCCTCCATTTGCACTGTTAATCTTCATTTTTCCCAGTCTTTATTCACAATCTTTTTCCATGCATCAGCATGAACAAAAAAAAAAGAAAAAAAAAAGGTTGGTGAGGGATTTACTGTGCTGCCTGTCAGGGGGATGGGGCTGGAGCCGGAGGACAGCTCCATCCTCCTCCTGCTGCTCAACCCTGTGTTGGGTTTTTAGTCTCGACCAGAGAAGAAAACCTGTGACCAGAAAACAGGACTGGGAGGAGACTGTTAGAGTGCAACGAGGAATAACCATGGCTGGAAGTCATAAATCACACAGTCAAAACCTGCAGCATGGTGGATTTGAATGCTGACCAAATAAAGTCGAGAGGATTCCGACCCATCTATTATTAAAAGGACATGTCTGCCCTCATCTGATTTTAATTCCTGGAGTATTGTATTTCTGGTGTGTCAACTTGGTATGGTGTAATCCGCTCAGAAACAAATTTAGATCTTTATCCTATTGCAGTGCGTGGGAAGGAGCGATGTTTTCAATATTCAGGGTATGGTTGGAAGGTGATTCTCCCATACTGAGGGGAGTAATTACAAAACTGGAAGGAAATTAATTAGTGGTAGTGGTTGGAAATTTTGGAGCAAAACCATAAATTAAAGCACGTCTTTGAGGGTAAAGTGACTTTTTCTTGTATTGAAATTTTTGTTAGGCATCAGTTAATACAGTTTAGCTTGACCCAGTTGAAAAGAAAATAAAATGTGATACTGGAACCTGAAATAAAAACACAAGTCCCTATAGCTGGTGGGATGTGGATATGCTGACTCCAAGTGATTGTGTCCTCAGCTCCCTGTAGTGGTGTCGCCTTCAACTCTTTTTCCAAGCTGGTATGTCTTTAGCTGAGGACATCCCATTTTTAAATTGTGCTTTAAACACTTTAAGATAGGAACCTCCATCTCTGGAATGTGCTCAAGTGCTTGAGTCTTCTCTATTGAAAACAATTTACTGATGGCAGAAAGTTTGATGCTCAGGAGCTGAATCTTGGTCCTGGCACTTTGGTCTTGTTTACCTTGAGCCCATCGTCTCACTGCTGTTCTGCAGACTTCTCAGCATCTCTTCATAAAATGAAGTTGTAGTGTTGATGGATTATGTAATATTTTTAAAGAGCTTGGAAGAGGAGAAGATAATATTTATTTGTCTTTTTGTGTATAATATTTTTTTGTGTCTGCTACTAAAGTGTGGCTTCTCTTAGGAGAAGGAGCAGTGGTTGACCATGAGAAAGTCGCTTTTATGGTGGGACTCAATGATTGTAAAGGTCTTCTCCAACCTAAATGATTCCATGATTTGAAGAAAAATAACTAAGACTATTATAAATTTTTATTATTATTTTATTATAGTAACTGGGTGATGTTATAGGATAAATGTTTGTAATCCAGGGAGGTTTTTAACCAAATCCCCAGTAATGTTATGATAGGTCAAAGTCTGCACTAAGTTAATAAAAAAACAATAAATCTGTTAGACACTATTCAGTGCTTGTTTAGCATCATAGCTGATGTGATAAGTAAATTTTCCTGGTCCTGTGAGGCATCTTAACATTGTCTATTGACTGATATGCTATAATGTAGATAGCCATCAATGAAACAATGTGAATGCCACCCTCTCCCTCACCACCCCTCCAAGATTTCTGGTGTTCTACCAAGTGCCAAGGAAACTTGTGACTGGGAGCCATTAAGAAAATCCAAAGCCTTTGGGATGTGATTACACCCGACACCAAGAAAGATACAGCTTGAGACTGTGGAGCGAGATGGAGGTCTGAGAGATGAGTTACAGCCCAAACTATTTCAAGCTGAAGATGAAATTCTGGTTGGAAGGATGTCTGGAGCCATCTCGTCCAACCTTGTGCTCACAGTAGGGCTTTCACCATCAACAGGCTGGGTCAACTGTGGCCTTGCTTAAACCAGTCCCTGGTCAAACTAGTCCAGCAGTGCAGCACCCACCTAATTGTAAGGCTTTTCCTAGTAGCCAGCCTCAATCTCCCAAGCCATCGTTTGCGGAAAGAAAGGAGCAGAGAGAAGAGTCTTCAACTGTGTGTCGTGGGAGGTCTTTTCAGCAAAACACAATGGAGTAGGATTGTGAAGATAAAAGAATTGAAATAATCAGCCGAAGGAGAACGTGTCTCAGTTGGATAGCAGAATGTGAGCACTAAATACAAGAGTACAGCAGGGTTCATTTCAAAAGGAAAAGTCAGCAAGGCCTCAAGTTAAAGAAATTAATAGGAATATATCAAGGAATTCATTTGAGAACTACTGAGAATGGTTTTGAACACGCAGGAACAGATGTGTTAGATAAAAATACATTTATTTATTGGTTACCTGCTGGTGAAACCCATCAGTCTGGCAGATATAAAGCCAGGAATTTACAGCACAGAATTCATCTGCGTACAGAAGTTTTCTTCTCTGGAAACAAGCTAACAGAACATCAGCTGTGCTGGCATCCATTTTTTTTTCATTTCTCGCTGACAAACTTTCTTGTAGGGGAACTGGTCTCTCATTTTACTGAGGCCCATAGGGGTATTTTTATAAGCTCTGCCTATTTCAAATAATACGGATATTTTGTCATGCCATGCTCAGGCTCACTGAGCAAATGCTTGTTGTACTGAGTGCAACAAGTGATCCTGTCTTCCTTGTCTCTCACTTTCTCCGTCTAGGGCAAGGATTTCCTTTACTATTATTTAATAAGCTATTTAGCATAATTGAATCATCACATTCTTTTGGATCCTCTGGCTTTTAAGTAGACTATAAACTTCAGCAAATTAAAGGTCAAGGTTTTCCTGCCTCAGCATTTATTTTTGGGCTGTCTGACATCAGCAAATTCCAAAGTCAAGAGCTGCTTTGTGCTTATAAATTATCCATTTAGTTTTTTATACAGTGAAGACACAAGGGCTTGTTCCTGTTATAGATGTCAGAATTTTCTCAAATGAAACACTTGTGGGTTTATTTAGTTATTTTTCTGAGAGGACTTAATAGGTGATGGGAATGTGACTCCTTATGAGCTTGGCTAGGGTCCATGGATGTCCATAGGATGTCCATGAAGAGGATCAGAGGGCTAAAGCATCACTACAGTGAGGACAGTCTGAGTGAGTTGGGGTTGTTCAGCCTGGAAAAGAGAAGGCTTTGGGGAGACCTTTATGTGGCCTTTCAGTACTGAAAGGGGACCTGCAAGAAAGATGGGGTGGGGCTCTTTATTGTGGTGTGTAGGGATAGGATGAGGGGTAATGGTTTTATAATGAAAGAGAGGAGATTTAGATATAAGGAAGAAGTTATTGACTCTGAGGGTAATGAGACACCGGAACAGGTTGCTCAGGGAAGTTGTTGATGCTCCATCCCTGGAAGTGTCTAAGACCACATTGGATGAGTCTTTGAGAAACCTGCTCTAGTGGAAGATGTCCCTCCCATGGCGGAGGGCTTGGAATTAAATGATCTTTGAAAGTGTTTTCCATCCCAGACCTTTCTGTGATTCTGTGACTCCCTGCTAGCCCATGCTGTCCTTCTCTGTCTCCTTAATGAATGGATGGGTGCTACTGCCATGGTTTGGAAGTGGACCTGCATGAAAGACACTGTGGGACTGTAACTAATGCAGCTCTGTTTTGTTTTCCCTTAGCTGGTCTTTGAGATTGGGTAGATCAAGTTCTGTGTGGAAATCCCTCAGCATTTCCCATTGGTTTAATTCTTTTCCTCCATCAAGGTCAAATTCAGCTGAACATCTCTGGTTTCATCTGGTGAGAATCACACTGCTGGTCCGTGGTGGTCACAACAACCCTGGGCAACACTACAGGCTTGGGAAAAAGTGTCTAGAAGGCTGCCTGGCAAAAAAGGATCTGGGGGTGCTGGTGGATGGTCAGCTGAACATGAGTCAGCAGTGTGCCCAGGTAGCCAAGAAGGCCAAAACCATCTTAGCCTGTATCAATAATAATGTGTCCAGAAGGAGTAGGGAAATGATCGTGCCCCTGTACTCATCACTGGGTCGGCCGCAGCTTGAATACTGGGTCCAGGTTTGAGTGCTGCAGTATAAGAAAGACATTGAGGTGCTGGAGTGGGTCCAGAGAAGGGCAACGAAGCTGGTGAGGTGTCTGGAGAACATGTCTTATGAGGAGAGGCTGAGGGAACTGGGGTTGTTTAGTCTGGAGAAGAGGAGGCTGAGGTGAGACCTTATTGTTCTCAACAACTACCTGAAAGGAGGTTGTAGTGAGGTGGCTGTTGAACTCTTCTTCCGAGTAACTAGTGATAGAACAAGAGGAAATGGCCTCAAGTTGTGCCAGAGGAGGTTTAGTTTGCACATTAGGAAAAATGTCTACTGAAAGAGTGGTGAGTAGTCATTGGAACAGACTGCCCAGTGAGATGGTGGAGTCACCATCCTTAGAGGTATTCAAAAAATGTGTAGACGTTGCACTTCAGGAGGTGGTTTAGTGGTCATGGTAATGCTGGGTAGACAGTTGGACTTGATGATCTTAGTTATCTTTTCCCACCTTAATGATTCTATGATTCAGTGACTCTATCCAGATGTAGTGCTGAGGGACATGGTTTAGTGGTGACCTGGCAGAGCTGAGTTAAAGGTTGGACTCGATCTTAAAGAACTTTTCCAACCTAAATGATTCTAATATTTTGTGATTCTATTCCATGATCTTACTGTTCCTGTCTCTGCCTTCCTGTTAATGTTGTCCTAGCTGGTAACATTCCTATGGCAGGGGACCGTGGCTCTTTGCCAGACCCTCAGGACTTGGTGGGTACAAAAGCCTTCTCATTGCTGAAGGTGCGTGACATGAAGTATGTATGAAGAAAATACATCATCAATGTAATTAATGAGTAATGTATTTCAGTCACGTTCAGAGCTTCCTGAAAGACCATACACAAGTGACGTCACGTTAACCCCCAGCTGCAGTAGCTGTACTGCTGACTTACAGCACCATCCGAGTTCATACATGGAATGTTTTGATTGCATCAGGTGGCGACTCCACTTCAAATAATGTCCTATTATGCTTTTTCTGTTGTCCCTCAAAGTTGCAGTCTCAAGACTATTATTTAAACTAGCTAATTCAAATCTAATTCAAATCTTGACTGGAGAGTAAACCCATACGGTGTATCTTTCCTTTGAAGATGGTTTGTGCATGGAGGACACTGATGCTGCCTGTAGGCCTTTACCCCCTGAGGGATGCAGGCATGCCATCCCAAATTTGTTCACGTCAGCAAAGGAATGCCTGCGTGCGGTAACAACAACGGCTAAAGTGTTTCTGAACCGCTGCTTTGCTGCGCATCTTCATTTCCACTGGTAAGGCTCCCAGAACAAAAAGGGGCCCAGGACATGACTGAAAGTGAGCAAGCCTGAAGTCAAATGTGCAGTTCAAGTGTGGAAACACTTTTTGTAGATGTGTTCTCAGGGTAGAAGAAAAGCTTCTTGCCTGGCTTTTGCTGCTAGCTACCACTTCACAGATTCTTTATAAATAAAATAAATGGTTTGAGCTGGTGCAGAGGAGGCCACAGCAATGATGTGAGGGCTGGAACCCCTCTGCCGTGAGCCCGGGCTGAGAGAGTTGGGGTTGTTCAGCCTGGAGAAGGAGAGCTCTGGGAAGACCTTGTAGCAGCCATTCGATACCTAAATGGAGCCTACAAGAAAGCCAGAGAGGTCCTTTTTACAAGGGGATATAGGGATAGGACAAGAGGTGATGGCTTTAAACTGAAAGAGGGTAGATTTAGATTAGATGTTAGGAAGAAATTCTTCACTGTGAGAGTGGTTAGACACTGGAGCAGGTTGCCCAGATTGGTAGTAGACGCCCCATCCCTGTAAGTGTTCAAGGCCAGTTTGGATGGGCTTTGAGCAACCTGATCCAGTGGGAGGTGTCCCTGCTCATGGCAGGGGGTATGGAACCAGATGATATTTAAGGTTCCTTCCAGCCCAAACCATTCTGTGATTCTATGAAAGATGGCAATATGAGTATCAGTAGATGTATCCATAGGATAGTTTGAGCACCAGGTTGACTTTTGTACCAGCTCCATGAGCTCATGAAGACAGGTGTTGCAGACTTCGGGGAGCTGGAGTTTCTGGTACAGAGTTTGGAGTTATTTAGGTAAAACAAGACAGGAGCCTTGTTTTGAAAGTGAAAAGTGGGGAGAAGAGCAGAAAAAAAACCCAAACCAACCAACACCAAACAATATTCAGTCTCTGGAATGATGCCCTGGATCAATTTATATAAACATCTAGGTATAGCTGAAGTACAGGGAAAGAGGTGAAAGTGAGCATTACATTGTACAAACAAGAACTACCATTAATAATTTACTGCTAATTGAAGCCTTAAACTTTTTGTAGAGTCTGGCCTTTCTTTGGTTTCCCTCTTTAAATTGATTTTTTTAAGTGTGTGTTTTATTAATAAAAGATGAACTAAAATTGTGACAACTTTCACCTTATTCTTTTATAATGTCTCTTAACAGGTTAAGTATTTTGCTTCAGGTGAGAGATGTCGTCAACTTCTTGTCATGGTGTAGATAACACAGGGGCAAATTAAAAAGGGGCTGTTAGTTGTGGAAACCCACAGCATGTTAGGAATCTCCAAGCTCGCACATTCTGTCACAGAAGACTTTTTCTGGGGAAAGGTGGGATGTAGCCTTGTAGCTTGGCTAAATTAATCTTTAGCAGATGAAATGGAAAATAATTTAATTATTGTTTGCTGGATCCCAAGTGAGGGTCAAACTTCAAATGACTTCACTGAGAAATTGTCAGAAAATTATTGGAATTTGAATGCAGTGTAAGGTCAAGAGGTCTTTCCATGTTCAAGAAGGCTTTGGCTGAATACTGTTAGCATGCAATTTATATTAAATGAATTTAAAGAGGGGATGTGCAGATAAAGGAAGAAATGTATCTTTGTGCTTTGCCTTTTTTCTTTGTCCTTTGCTCACGTTCTCTCATGCTTGGCTCTGTGCTGCCTGATGTGAAATAAATACTTTTTGGTATGGATATTTTTCCCTCAGAGGAGAAAATACCACTCTCTTCCCAAAGAAAAGCATGGGGAACCGATCTCTCAAAAGCACTTACATCCCATTTTCACAAAAGATGAAGGCAAATCGCCACCTAAGCAGCATGGGAAGTTAAAGGATAGATCACCTTGACACAAAGACTGACTTGAAACAAGATGGAGAAGTGTCTGTCTCCCAGAAAAGTTCCCATTTGTATTATTTACTCTTTTCTTTGCAACTGGACTTGAGTTTAGATCTGCTATTTAATTTTTTTCAAACCTCAACAGTACGCTTGTCAGTGTCACTGCTTAAGAACCCTGGGAATGATATTATTTCTCAGTTTATAACATTTATGAAAGTTTTCTGTTTATAAAGATTTTATTTGCTTAGTCTGAAAGGAAAATGATAAAACTAATATAATTCCCAAATCTTTCATGGCGAGTTTACTCTTTTAGGACTTTTAAAATCTCCTTCAATGTCATCTTTCTTTTTCTCTGCCTCTGTAGGGCAGAAGTGGGAAAAACCTGTATTTCTCTATGTCTGAGTGGGGGAGGTGTATGAGATGCCAGATCCCCCAACATGTGCATAGAAGCACTCGAGTTAAGGTTTGTTTACATGTTTAAAATTACTGATGCCCACTAGTTTTTGAATACTGAAGGCCTGAATGACTTTGTGAAGCAGCAAAGCTGGTCACAGTGTTTCAAAGGTATGAAGTATAAACTAACGATAGAGAAAAACAGCGGTTGTTGTCTCACATCTGTAGTGTTTTGAAGGTGCTGGTGATAGTGTTGCTGTTTCTTCAGTGCTTTGAATGCTCCCATAGGAAAAAGAATCCCAGAATCCCAGCATGGTAGGGGTTAGAAGGGGCCTCTGGAGATCATCAAGTCCAACCCCCTGCTAAATCAAGATCACCTAGATCAGGTTGCCGAGGTTCACATCCAAGTGGGTTTGGAATCTCCAGAGAAGGAGACTCCACAGCCTCTCTGGGCAGCCTGAGCCAGGCTCTGGCACCCTCACAGGAGAGTTTTTCCTCTTCAGACAGAACCTCCTGGATTCCAGTTTGTGCTCATTGCCCTGTAGCTGCCCTGTCACTGGGCACCACTGACAGAAGTCTGGCCCCATCCTCTTGACCTCCACCCTTTAGATACTGATAAGCATTGAGCAGATCATCTCTCAGTCTTCTCTTTTCTAGGCTGAACAGCCTCCGATCTTTCAGTCTTTCCTTGGCACAGAGATGCTCCAGTCCCCTCAGCATCTTTGGAGCATCTGCTGGACTCTCTCCAGTAGTTCCTTGTGTCTCTTGAAGTGGGGAGTGCAGAACTGGATGAAGCAGGTGACGTCCCAGGGTGTCCCCAGCGATGGGGGACAGAGCCCTCTCCCTTGGCAGCAGCAGGAAGCCCAGCTCTGGTCCAGAAATGCAAGAGCACACAAGTGTAGCTCTGCAGCCACTTCACAGCACAGCAAACTCAAGCCCAGCCTTCACGGCACCAGCATTTTCATCTCCCTTCTTGTGCTGCTTGGAAATCCCCCCACGCACACTCAGTCTGACTGGTGTGTTGGCTTGCTGACGGTGTGGAGGCCACACAACAACTGACCTCTCTCGTATTTCTGTTTACCCTTCATCTGAAGTAATTTGCCTGTGTGATGGTGGCATGTCATGCACTTTCACAGGAAAGATAAAATAGATGAAAATGTAACCAGGTTACAGCTAGAAAGTATCCCAAGACTGTTTGCTAGTAGCTTATTCCCATGGCATTCCTGCCGGAGTTACTCCTTCAGCTCCTGAACTGGAGTCTCAGCAGCTTCCAAGCAACTGAGCATCACTGTCATGGGGATTAGGAAGCGGTGGAAGCTCCGTGTAGTAGACCAATACTTGTGTTTGTCCATTTATAATTCATTTCTTTTAGTCCTTTTGTTGTGCCTTCATGGCCACAAGCAAGTGCTGCAAGTTATGTAGTGAAGGAGGTTTAATTTTGCTAATCTTGTTTTATTCTCATTTCAGTGTAGCTTTTCGAACAGCACAATGCGGTGCCTGTAATGAATTGAAAATGTATTTTTGACTGGCATTGTCTTGCAGAATGCATTGGAAGCTCATCTGAATGTGCTTTCATGCTAGATGCTGAAAAGAAAGAAAATCATCCATCTGAAATGCTGTTCGTGTGGACTCTTTCATGCTGGCTGGAAATAACACCCTGCATACCAAGCAGGGAGGAAGCACAAACCTCTTCCTCGCAATACATTCAAATCCCTAATGTGATAACCATCTTTTTATCTCTGCTAAAAAGCGTTTTCTTTCATCCCTCTCAGTAAGAGTGGGGTTTTTTTGCTGTTTGGCACGACACCTAATGCAAGCCAGACATAGGCGGTAATTTTCACCGAATTATTATTTATTCGTAGTCTTTACACCCAGAGAAGTGCAAATGAAATGATGACTGCGTTGAACAAGGCACTTTATAAATGCAGCCGTGACTCCATCCTTGCCCGGGCACGGGTCCAGCTCCCACTGTGGGGTTTTGGGTGAAGGAACACACATTGAACTGGAAGGCAAAGGGAAGAGGGACCATCATAAACTTTATTTCTTGGGTAGGAAGGCTCAGTTGGGTAGGATGCTGGCTCTGGATGTTTCAGAAGGAGAATACCGGGCTGGGATACAATGGCCTCATCCCTTCCTTACTCTGTGGCAGAATATCCTCAGCTTATAGATTTCCTGAAGTGGACAACATGAAAAACCAAGTGCCTGCACTTGTACTATGTTTTGCTCTGGGGACCCCAACATAAGAGGACAGGGACCTGTTGGAGCGGGACTGGAGGAGGCCAAAATAATGATGTGAGGGCTGGAACCACTCTGCTGTGGGGCCAGGCTGAGAGAGTTGGGGTTGTTCAGCCTGGAGAGTTGAAGGCTCTGGGGACACCTTCTTGTGGCCTTTCAGGTCTTAAAGGAGCCTGTCAGAAAGACGGGGACAGAATTTTTATCAGGGCCTGTTGTGACAGGACAAGGGGTGATGTTTTTAAACTAAAAGAGGGGACATTTATACTAGTTAGAAGAAGGACTTACATGAGAAAGAGTGTATGATTGCTGCCACTCCACCTTCTCCATTTGTGATTTTTTTTTTATAGATGTCTGTCACATTCTTTGTCCCACTGGACATTTCTTGTCTGGACTTGAAGAGTCCTATTAGTGACTTAACAGTTAATTATAGCCAGGAAATCTCTGCAACACTGTGACACCTCTCTCTTCCTTTCTCTTTCAATTCCTAGTTGTGGCATCTGTCACTTAAAGCATCGTGTACTTATAGTAATCCTTACACTATGTATATTACTGGTGGTGTAATTCAGAACAGTACTGCACTTTGAAGGTGACTCCCACCTACTGTGTTCTTGTTTCCTGGTGCAAAGTAGATCTAAATCATAGAATCATAGAATTGTAGAATGGTTTGGGTTGGAAGGGACCTTAAAGATCATCTTGTTCCA